>VZTY01010766.1:14126-37305 GCA_013400935.1 Turnix velox | reverse complement strand
GGATGGGGCGGGGGGAGTCGCAGCCGGAGGGGGCCCGACCCGCAGCCGGGCAGGGCTCGGCCCCGGGGCGGGGGCGCCGGCGCGACACGGTGGAAAGGAGGGGATGCGGAAACTTTGTGGTACCGGAACCCCCTCCTAAATATTAAAATGCATCTTTAACCCCATCAGCAACCCTCCACTCCGCGCTACGCCGGGGCAAGCGGGGTGAAACCCGCCGGCTGCGAGCAGGGAACCGAACCGGGACCGTCCCCGGGAACAGCGTGCTCATCTGGGGGGGAGGGAATCCAAAAATCCAGCCCCTAAAAACCCTGCACCGCATCCGACCCCCCTCCCCCATCAGCGACTCGTCTTTTATGTGCATCCGCAGGAGCGAAGCTCGTCCGTTAAGAAATCTAAACATTTTGCTATTTAGGACAGTTTTTTCTCGCGTGCATTTTGTTGCCTGCAAGTATAAATCTTTCAATTGCGAGTTACAAATATTAAAGCTGAAATGCATGTGGGGGAGAGTACACGTATCAAATTTTGAAATGAATTTATTCCAGCCCAGATTGACAGACACACGCCTGAGGTATTCGAGAGGCACTTAAACAAATTAGGAAGCAGTTATTTTGCTTTACAATGGTAGGTGCCTGTTTCAGAGGCTGGTGAATGACTTAACAACAATTTGCATATTTATATAACACGTTGTTGTTTATACATAGTTTTTTATCTAACAGGCATTAAAGTCACTTATAATATCATTTTCAGAACCGGAGTGATTCCTGGAAGGATGAAGCAATGAGTTAGTTTTTTTTTTCACCCCCATTCATGCTACATCCTAGTGTGTATTGGGAATCTGAAACATGTAATCCTGCCCTGGAGAGCATGGGTGCGCGTTAACAACACAGTGTGTCTCCAGCTGACATCTGCTTGCAAAACAAAACCAAAACTGCTTTTAAGTACTTCTCTTTTTCTGTTTTCCCTCCTTAGTTCTTTTATTCCATCTTCCTCTCATCTCTGGAAGCTCCATCCGTATTGGAATAGGCAGCAATTATTCCAATCTCTGTAAGTAGAATTTATTTTTTTTAAACTACATTACTGGCATGCCCTACAGTCATGTACAGCTGTAGGAATATTGTATTTAAAGTCCTCCAGCAGATAAACATCAATCCATTAAGCATCAAATAGCTTCCTGACTAACAAAGCAACCAAGTTAACAGAAATGGACAAACAGAGTTAAACCTTGTGATCTCTATACAGGCAAAACTTACAAAAAAAAGTGAAATAGCTGTCTGAATTAGAGGAACATAGAATTCTGTGACAGGTGCAAGTACTTCAATACTTCCTTTTTAAAAACAAAATCCTCCTTTTCATCATTTTCTCCCACAACAAATTAGCACATAGATGCTAAAACCAATTAAAAAATTGAGAGCACGGACATCAGTCAAATTTTACATAATTTTGGCACTCAATAGTGAAACAAATGTGGTTAAGAATTACTTCCAGTCATTGAAATAAAACAATACCTGACATTTGACTTCCTTTTATTCTCCATTTTATGACTGACTTTTTTAGCTATTAAATTGTTTGGAAAAGGAAACGTTAACATAGGAGCCAATTCTGCTCATGTCATTGGACCCGTTTTGGCAGAAACCCACACATACAAAGAGAAGCAGAGCAGCACATCCAATCTCTTAGGTGAAAGAAAGCATAATGGTAAAAATATGCACAACAGCTAAAACAGTCAAGACCTGTCTCAGAGCATGTGCTGCAGCTCAAGAAAAGCCATGCTGAAATTCTGTCACCAGACTATGACTGGGAAACAACTCCCCAGTAAAGATGCCCATCATGGGTAAGAAATCACAAGATTAAGCTGGAGCTTAAGCAAAGAATAGGCAAAAAGATATATTATTTCCTTTAGGACAGACATGAAAAAAGGCAGTCACTGTCACAGACCAGAGACGGTGTCAAGCTTCATGTTTGCTGCCACAGCCTGCCAAATTGACTCCTGGTGCCGAGACCAGTTTCTGGTGACATCATGCATTTGCAGGGTAACTCTTCTTGGGAAAGTTGAAGACAGTGCCAAAGGAAGGGAATGCAAATTCAGTTTGCCTATAATCCCTTACAGTCCTACAAACATCAGGTTAAAGTTGGCAAGAATCACGTTGAAGTTAGGCTCAAGAACAAGTGCAAAATTGGTAACTGCTGGTTAAAATAGTTCTTAATCTGCCAACCTCGTAGATGATCAACTGGCATTACCTAAATCATAAGAAATACCTAATAACAGTACAAAAATAGCAGTAAATGCTTGCTTCAATATAGCTTTATGGGACACCCTACTCACTTATTAGTGAATTGCCTGTAGACTTGTAATGTGCTTTTGTTGTTTTCAGGTTAATATCAAAAAAATACTGTTTATTTTTCCTCAGAACTCTTGGGTTTGTTTTGCACAAAATGACATTTTGTAGCACTTTATATGTAGCCAGTATATGTTTAGTTTGGGAATTTACATCAGAATAACGTTTTTTTAATCTCTTCTTCACTTTCACATTCCTTGACCCTTAAACTGGGATTTTTCCCTTCCATTGTCCCTCCCAGAGAGACCACTTCTTTGTGGCAAAGCAACTTTGTCCTGCATTAACTTCAGATAAGTAGAGTTTTGTAACAAAACTATTGCAGCAAACAGTTCATCAGTCTCCAGTATTGCCCCAGTTTCCAAATGTGTTTGGGTGCCTACATCACTTCAAAATTAAATATGGGTTTTTTGTTTTACTTTGGCCACAACTGAGTACAGCTCAGCCAGACTCAGCATTCTGGTCTTCTACACAAGAGCTATCAGAATTAATTACTTCAATGATCAGACTTGAAATGTTCTACTGACACTAACAGATAATTCTTAGTACAGTATGAGGTGGACATTAGCAAAAAGCACACACACACAAAAAGGCTTCTATTACCCTTTTTTTTTTTAGAGAAGATGGAAGAGTTATCCTGAGCTGTGCTATGTATGCACCAGAGCAGGTCCTTCTACAGGAAGGATCTTACACTGTACATTCTCCAGCTGTACAGAACTCACGTACCCCAGGTTCCAGACTTGTTCATGTTCCCAACTCTGGATTTCCTAAGCCAGGTGCAGAGGCCCAGGAGCAAGACTCTAGCACTTCTCATATGTGTTTGGCTGTGCCTCAAAAACCCTACTCTTGCACAAGACAAATGGGTCAATGAACTTACATTCCCATGCAGAGGTGCAACCCAGTGCCTCAGTTCATTTGGGGTCTGCAGGAGTGCATAGTGGTTCTGTCAGCTGCACATGACAGGGTTTGAGATATACAGGAACAGCATGACAGCTTTACTGAGAGCTGGNTTCCCATGCAGAGGTGCAACCCAGTGCCTCAGTTCATTTGGGGTCTGCAGGAGTATCTCATAGTGGTTCTATCAGCTGCACATGACAGGGTTTGAGATATACAGGAACAGCATGACAGCTTTACTGAGAGCTGGTGTCCTGCAGACAGTATGTTATGATGAGAAGTTTAAGAGACAGAGTGATGGATCTGCACCCCACAGCAGTATATCTCCTTGTATTTGATTTGAGAAGTATCAGCCATCACAGCAACAGCACCTACCACCCATTACCAGCTTCTCTCTTCTCTAACGAGAGAATGCCTGAAGCCTCTGTGATGCCAGGCAGGGAGGGAAACACATGCTGCAACTGCCCCTAAGTGCACAGCAAAGTTTAATCCCCAGAATAATCTGCTCTTTATTTTCTTTCACTGATTTTTTTCCCCTCCCCTCAAATTGTGGATGTTTGCTGAAGGAACCAAAGAAGCTCCTATCTCCCTTTCCATAGAGGCATACTCCATTTCTTCCTACAGTTTTCCACACCACACTTCAGGCTTTAACAATTCCAGCAGCAAAGAAAGGAAGGATTTTCAAGTGTCTCTAGAACCACATCTCCTAATTCTTTGTTCTCCTCCCTTAGTTAGTCACATCTTGGTTAGTAGCTTTTAGCCATCAATTTATTTTATCATGGCTTGAAACTGTTACATCAAGAATGACTTCCCCCCCCCCATCTTTTCATTTATGAGAATGGAATCTGCATTTGGAAGAGATCAATTTCTCTCCAAGCCTAACAACTTCTCATCCTCTATTAGGAGGATGTAGACTGACAACTCGAATTGATAATTTCCACTGTAAATACTGAGTTAATGCTTTAGTTTCAGCAGCTTCTCCCAACTCCTACCTTCCATTCCTGATTAATTTTCTTTTATGGGAGAAATAGTGCAAAAAATTTAGTGCAAAAACACAGCTGAGAGGCCTGCACCAAACAGAAAGATGTCTTCACTTTTTGAAGGGGATCTCACAAAACCGGTACAAGCAGCCAAACACTAAGCAGCCCCTCAGAGAGGAGTAGGAGGGAGATATGTTTTAGGTGTTTATGTTTTAATTCTACCGGTCTGACATTTCAAACGCCTAAAAATTGCAGTAGATGCCCAAATGCCTTTATGCAAAACATCTTTCAAGGGGAGGTAGACACTTAATCGATTATGAGCTCTGGTGAAGCTCACTTAAAGAGTCTCTGTCCCCAGATGCTTTGTAAATTTGGCCTCAAATTCAGAGCTGTCAGAAACAGGCAATTCCATTGACTCTGACAGCATTTATATAAACAGTGATTTTTGCTCCAAGAATGAATACATATCTTGCTAGAACTTCCTGAAATCCCTTAGATTTTTTTTTTTATAATGACAGTGAGATATTTAAGATCTTGAATGACCTCTGTTAAGGATAATTCACTGAAAGATATTCCAGCCAAAGCCACTTGATCACTGTCCATTCTAAATGCAAATACTGTTTCTATGACACTTTGTTTCTTTGGCCTCTTCAGTTCCAAGTTTCTTATCTTTTAATTGCTGTTTTAAGTTGCAAGCATGTTAATCCATTTACTTCTGTCATTAAAGTGAGGATTTTCTTTTAAGCAATTCCTTTTTTTCATTAGAAGCATTATAAAAATAAATGGTGAAATACATGTAGTTTTTAAATTTTGTCTCTTGTTGGAAATTCATTTTGGTTAGTTTTATGGTTTAACAGCAGCAGCTCTGTTAGTGTCTGATTTTTACAGGTTCTTGGCACCCTGGCTTTATTTTGAGTTAGCTGCAAAATTGCTACAAGATTACTTCTATTTAAAAGGTCCAACTAAGACTGAAGTTTTATGGTGCTAGATCCTGCACAAAATAACTGGGTTTGTCCTTCCAGATTACAGCTGACTCCATAACACAAAAATTGGGAAGAAAAGTGATTGGCAGAAAAATTAATTGCATTATATTTCATAGCAACTGCAGAATGAACTGTCCACAAAAAACCTGTTCTCCATCAAGCTTAGAGTGAAATACTTTGAAGTTACATTTAACCTCAGCTTTCAGTTCTCACTTACTTAGGACAGAAAGGTAACTACAGTTGGCCTGTAACATTTTTCTAATTGCATCACCAATATAAGTGTCTCGCTTCCACTTGGGAACCCAAGAGACATACAGAAACAACATTTTGCATCAGAAAGCCAAATGCTTCAGTCAGTAGAACAGCTTTCTCAATCACCCTATATCATTTATTGGGCTGCTTCCAATGTTTAATACTGAAAACAGGCCCCAACCTACAAAATGGGTTAAATCAGAGATGATTACAGCAAGGACTTGGGATCTTAAAGAGCAGAGATTTACAAAAGACATCCCAGAGCCTCTTGGGGAGAGCAATACAATACACAGCAGAGCACCCCATAGATTGTGAGCTATTTGGTCCCACTTGGAAGGCTAGTTCTACAAGGACAATTTCATATGCAACTTGCTTCTAATCCACACTTCTTCAAATCCTTCTAGGACTAAAGTTCAGTATTTTGGGCGAAATGCTTCCCATCTGTGATTATTTATAAGTTAGACTACTGAGGTACACAATGGCCATTTTCACTTCCCAAACATACACATCGTACAAGACACAAACAACTGTCAATAAGCACAAGGCTTTATTTAAAAAACAGGTCATGGGAACCCCAAAGCAAAGCAGAAGAGACTAGAGTTCTCAAAAATTTGTAAACCACCTTGTCATTTCCTTATATTGCCCTAAAAACTAAAAATTGCCTAAAAAAGGTGCAGCAACAAGGCAGTCTACCATGTGATCCTAACTCCCTCTGCAGCAAACAGATATAAAGATCCTGCAGACCAGAACAGGCATTAAAACCATCTGAATGACAAATTAAAACTCCTGGTTTTTGCAGGCACCACGTTGACAAGTAGCCCAACAATATCCAGTCATTTGGAATTGTAATTATAGCTCTGCCACAGAGACACATGGGGAGAGAAACAGGAATCCAGAGCAATTTCTTGTTTGGGCTAAAATGTAGTAGTTGAGCAAGGAGAGAGCAGCTATTGGAGAGGACCTTCATGTATCATTTGAAAAGTGTGTTAAACTACACTAATGATCACTCTCCTCACACTAAATACATTTGTGGAACCAGATGTTCCTTTAGAAAGAAAATGGGACATTCAGTAATAGATTGAAAAGGCAGTTAGCAATGTGCTTGAGCTATTGTACACTAGGGTACATGCTGTACAGTACATTGCTCAGCATTAGTCCCAAGCAGAGACCATCCCAATGTTTAGGAGACCACAAAATCACAGTACCACCACCAAAGATTCTGCATGTATGCAGTGATTTTTAGAAGAGATTTTGCTTTTGGAATAGCACAATCTGAAATTGCATGACTGGAAACCATGCTTTTGCAACTTTATCCTATTAGCCAGCCTGAAAGATGACTAACAATTGAACTCTAAAGTGAAACTTGAGAAAAAATTCTATGTTCAGAGTTACATTTTTATGTATCTGATTAAAAAAAAAAAAAAGTTTCTACTGAATGAAGCAAACCATAAATTGGAAATTTTCCCAAAATTGGAGAAATAAGATCACACTTCAGGATTGCTGGAGTGTACTAGAAGTGGTGTGGTCAGTAGGTCAAGAGTAGTTCTCCTCCACCTCTACTCTGCCCTGGTGAGACCACATCTAATATACTCTGTCCAGTTCTTGGGCCCTCGGTTCAAGGACAGGGAACTGCTTGAGAGAGTGCAGTGCAGAGCCAGAGATGATGAAGGGATGGGATTACGTCCCTTATGAGAAAAGGCTGAGAGAGGAGGCTGTCTCTTCAGCCTGGAGAAGAGACTGAGGGGTGACCTCATTAATGTTTATAAATATGTAAAGAGTGAGTGTCAGGAGGAAGGAGCCAGGCTCTTCTCAGTGAAGGTTTGGTGCTTCCAGACATGGTACCCTGTGATTTCTTTGGTATGTTTCACCCAGACCTCATCCATCTCCAACACTATTTGTATGATCACCAACAGCAGTATAGGAAATATTTGTTTGGGCAAGAGACCCTTTTTACATCTGACAGAGAGGAGAAAACTCTCATCTACCCAGGGCTTCCAAAGGGAAGAAGACTGACTTTTAGCAGACATGTGGTTCTTTTGGTCAGGAAGGAGTCTCCTGTTCGACTAATTTATCTATTGTTTCTTCTCCTTCCAGATGAACAGAGCATTCTGCCATGTAAAAAAGAAGAACTACAGTGTGGTGACGGACTCTGCCTCTTAAACTGGCTACGCTGTCACTACAAGAAGGACTGTGGCAGAGACTACATGTCCATCAAACTGACATGTTCAAGTGAGTTACCCTTCATTTTCCTTAGCATGACACAATATCCTACTCATGCCAATCCATTTGGTCCCTGAATTAGTCTGTGTAGCAACAGACTGCTGTAAATGAGATCTGATCTGGTTTTGCGGCTGCAAGGATATGGATGTTTAAAAGTTTATTTATTCATATGTCTAAGTCATTTATGCTACGTGCTGATTTCAAGTAGAAGAGTAGACAAGTTTCAGCAGTGGTGGGAGTGGAAGATTTGGTTGAGCTCAAAGTGCATTAAGGTAATGTATTTTGACAGCTGCTCTCTGAAATGCCAGTTGATGGGAGAAAGAGGGGAAAAAAAAAAACATAAAAAGGCAATGGCCATTGCCGGAAACAATTAGACATTGGCAGCTCTGCTGGCCAGATCCTCTGTGCTTGGAAACATAAGTGGGAATAAACAAACTGCCAGCTGATTAAATTATTACTTGGGCAGGGGTGAGACAGGAATTACTCTTATGTCAGAGATACCCAGTGTATTTAGAGGAGCTGTACCATAACTTTTGCCAACAGTGCAAATTTAGAACCAAATTTGTTACAAGTCAGATGAAACCCTAGTTGGAGGATTTCTGATCAAGTGTGGTAATCTCAGCAACTGCTGTTTACTAGCAAACATGGCAGTGCATTGACCTCAGCTTTTTCTCTTCATGCTCTTTGCTCATGTTTAATTGTTAATTCCAAGATACAGTTTTAATCCCAAAACCTTCCTTTTAACATATCTATTTTGTAAGAGGCAACATCTAAGGGGGAAAATTCCCTTTGGACCTCAAAGTACAAATAGGATGGGTCGCATACTTCTGTCACTAATTACCTGCCAGAAATACCTGCTGAGTTGGCATTTTAAATTAACTTAATGTTTTATGCAGTAGAATACAGCTGCAGTTTTGCAAGAAGACCATAAGAACAGATTCTGCTATGCTCAGGCACATGGAGGACAGGGAAGTGTTTCAAGCCATGGTTTCACCAAGAAAACGTCCTGCCTGACCAAACTGGTGGCTGTCTACAATGGGAAACTACATCAGTGGACACACAAAGACTAGTGGATATTGTCTATCTGGATTTTTCCAAGTCTTTTGATGTGGGTCCCTATAACATTCTTATCGGAGAATCCTAAAGTTGGAAGGGTCCTTTAAAGGTCATCTAGTCCAACCTCTCTGCAGTAAGCCTGAACATCCTGTATTAAATCAGGTTGGTCTCCAAGTTGGCCAAATATGGATTTCATGGGTGGACAGTTGGGAGGATAAGGAACTGTCTGGATCATCAGTATCCAGAGGACAGTGGTCAATGGCTTCATGTCCAGATGGAGAGGGATAATTAGAGGTGTCCTTCAGATTGATGCCATTTAATAACTTCATTGGTGATACAGACAGTGGCATCAAGTGCACCCTCAGCAAGTTTGCAGATGATACTAAGCTGAGTAGTGCAGTCAATACACCAGGGAGATGGGATGTCATCCAGAAGGAATAGGACAAGCTACAGGACCCATGTAAACCTCATCAAATTCAACAAAGCCACGTGCAAGCTGCTGTGTTTGGATCAGGGTAATCCTCATTATCAATACAGGCTGGGGAATGACATGATAGAGAAGGCTCCAGGTAGACTAGATCACCTTTTAAAGTCCTTTCCTGCTCAGTTGATTCTGTGATTCTGAGTTACAACAGAGAGAACATATCACCAGCTACTGGCAATATACTTCAAATGAAAGTAAATCAAAAAAGTGAGTTTTGGAGTGAGCCTAGCACAGTCCATCCACCTCCATTCAGATGCCTGGAGAGGATGTGCTGATTCAAAGAAAAAAGCTAATCCAGAGGGAAACCTTACAAAATACACACCACACAAGACAGCAAACCCTCACCACCACTGCTGCTCAGTCTGCAGGCCTCTGCTTATCACAACGCTCTACTTGCCTTTCCAGGAGAATCCCAACATTCCTGCAATACAAGTGCTCCATGAGATTGAGCACACTCCATTAAGCAGATCAGAATTTGGGTCAAATTCATGGAGCATGGAAGATTAAGAGTTTCTAATAGAGAATTCAGAAGAGCTGCAGCTAACAGGCATAACCTAAGACCTGAATTTAGCCAAGACCTCAGGTTCTTATGCTCTTAATTCCTGTTGCAATCAGCAGAGATTACAGCTAGACACATGGTTGGTTTTTAACTCTGAGAAAACACAGCAAGTGTAGTCTCAGAAGATTCAATGGCTAAACAGCAGTTTTGATAGTCCTGCATCTTGCCTGGATCACACAAAAACCTTTCAGCAACTGACACCACACAGGACTATGTATTACTTTCTGCCCTTCTGTAAAGATTTGCAACAAAGTCTAAGTAGTATATGCAATTTTTTTTTTTTTTTTAAATGCAAAGCTATCAATTATGGGGTTATAATGAAAAACTACAACTGTGACAGCTGGTAAAATTAAGTCAAATAGTCACTAGTTTGCTCTGAACATGTTACCATAGTTTAAGAGCTCCAAAATATAAAACTAACAGATCATTTGCAATGCTATCAGAAGCACAAACAAATCAGTAATTGCCTAGAGGAAAAATTAATTATTTTTTCAATGGAAAGACTGATTCTTTCTTCACAGATGAAACTGAGAGCAGAGTCATCCAGCAATGCAGTAACATTTCTCACTTCATATATACCACACAGATGCAAAAATATCTCCATCCAGATGAGTGCCAGAGCACCTCTAGCATGGGGTGAGTTTGCTGAATAACAGGGAGTGTTATTCAGTAGAGACTGTCACCAACAGAAAGTAGCCACAAACCATAGTCTAGTTCTGGCAGGAAGAGCCTCAACAAAGTAGTGGATTGAACAGGAGGAATGTGGGATAAATTCTTCTGTGAGGAGGGAATATTTATTCTTACACATCCAGTTCCTTAACTATGGCTTCCAGGCATTATGGTAATACAAGTAAATAATACCCGCACCAGACTGTGTGCTGAGCCATACCTCTGATGTTACTAAAAGGCTGTTGATTACCCTGATCCCATAAACAACAGCTTGAAAAGCTCTGTGTTTGCATTCACGGAGATTATTCCTGCAAAACCCAATGATGCATGTATTCACATATATAAACACAGCTCTGTAAAAGAGTTTCCTCAATATAGAAAGAAAAAACAAAGCAAGAACTCATGTCATATTTTAAGTCCTCACAGTGCAGTCAATTTTCACCCTCCATAGTTATCTTGGCTTTTAGACAAAATACTTACTTGCCTAGCTTAATTACTTTCAAGAGCTTAATTTTAGCATTTAAGAAGAAAAACACTGACATTAAAGTATTCCATTTAACTTTCACCTACCAGGAAATTCAGCTTAATGGGAAAGAATATGAGCTATTTAAAATTTCAATTATTACTATATTTGCCTATTCCTTCCTGTATCAACCAGAATCTCCTCATGTATATCTTTCTTCTTTTCTTGCACCCTTTTTTAACTTGACAGTGATTTTTTGCTGTTAAATCCTGTTCATTCAGAAGTAGAACCACTGCTAAGTCTTAACAAAAGCATTGTATTTCATGTGCTCAGGGGAAGCTGCCCTGAGAAGCAATGCGTGGATTTGTTCCATTTGAGAAAACAAGCTAATATTTCTCTTCCCATTACAGGAAATCAAAATGTATAATCTTTACTCAAGGTTTAGCCATACAATTCTCAGAAAATACAGTCCACAAAATAATATTGACCTGTAATACTGAAGATGTATTTGCCTTCACCTACTTCACTTGCCAGTCCCCTAGGCAGCTATTTAGCAGAGAAATCTAAACACAGAGATTTTAGCTGTCTTTAGCATCTCAGATTACCTGGGTGCTTTTTTATTAAGGCTGTATTATCTATCCTGAGACTTTCCTGAAGCCATCAGAAAGCAGTATTAAAGGCAGATTTAAACATACACTTTTGCAGGATACAAAGAATTTGCTGCACAGAAGCCAAAGACAGTCAAGACAGTCATAACTTGCACTGTCATTGCTCATATTTCCAAGGCTGGAAGTCTTGAAGACTGGAATCTCTTTTACCAAAGAAATTAAACATCTTATCTCATTTGGTACTTCACTTTTTATTATTAACTTAAACACTGCAAAAAAATCAAAATAAATCTGTCATGAAGACTTTTACTTAAGATTCATATTTCCAGGACCCAAGTTTATGTTTATTCTAAAAGCTCTGTCTATGCAGCAAATCCCATAGATTGCCTTTCTAGTAAATGCCACGGGTTGTTTGGATTAATAATCTCCATCACCATCTTTCTGTAAAGTTAGGTAGATAATACTGTCTGTTGAAAGTTCTCTCTAGATAATCCTGCCTAGAGTCACCCAGGATAGTCAACAATCCTGTTGAGGAAAGTACATTTGCTATCCAGACTTTTGGACAGTTCTTGTCAGAAAAGCAGATTACAAGGCAGGCACTGTACTGCTGTTTGTTAATCTTGTCTCATCACTAAAAAAACCTACTCACATACTACCAAATTTTTTAAACCAAAATGAACAATGAACATAAGTGAAATAGCCCTCAAGTAACTGTTAAATAGAGCAGAACTCTTATCTGTATTACACATATTTCATTTGACAGTTTATATTTTCATAAACACATAGCTAAAGAAAACAGAGGGTTTGGAAAGTAACAGCTAAGGACAGAATTCTAGCATAGAGGAAAGCTAATTAAAAGGCAAGCATGTCCTGATCCCATTGATCTCCTAGCTAGAGAAATCAGCAATGGGTAATGGAAACCAGTACCTGAAGAAAACAGTAAGGATACAGCACTATCTAGCACATATTCCAGCGCTGGGTCTTCCTGAAATGGCCCGGTCACTCTGCCAATCACTCCTATCCCCCATTGACTTTGAAAACAATTCTGCTAAGTTCAGCTATTTACAAGGTAGAGATAATAATACTAAATTATTCGACAGGATATAAAAAAAGACAAGTTCGGTCTCACAGGGAGAAATGATCAGTAGTATTGTTACATTTTGAAATATATTTAAGTATTTCTTTGTGTAGTCACATTTTTTCAGGAAGAGAAAGTTTAAAAGGGGAGTTTGTATCAAGGCAGGCTGACAAAGGCTACTCTGGAAACCCTCTAGCACAGACAAATTCGTTGAGTTAGAGTTCTCTTGATATGCCTTTTCCTTCACTTGGAATATGAAGTGGCAGGAAAAGCTATTTTTAAGTATTTCAGTAACTTTTATAACAGTTCTATAATACAAACTTTCAAAGTGCCAAGACAAGAAAAAGAGCCCATTAGGTAGACAAAAGCAGTTGCCACAACACAAATAGGTAGAAAAGTGACAGGTTTTGAACACCTGTCTCAGCAC
Organism: Turnix velox; assembly: GCA_013400935.1. Taxonomy (NCBI): domain Eukaryota; kingdom Metazoa; phylum Chordata; class Aves; order Charadriiformes; family Turnicidae; genus Turnix; species Turnix velox. Next base: position 24,299 of record VZTY01010766.1, on the reverse strand, counting down.
TCCCTGAATTGGAAACTTCTTTTATGAATAAAAATCAAGAATGTATTTTTAGTTCATGAACTATGCTTTCCTGCATCAAGGCCTAACTTCTTCATCCACAGACTCTTTATAAAAAAGTAGCAGAATCCAGCTTTTTGGCATACTAGTATAAAAAAAGACGGGTTAGTAGGAAATGCTACATAGGTAGAAATGACAATAAGCTGAAAAATACAGAGCAAACAGGAAACAGTCTGTGGGGCCAGGGGGTATAAAGTCTTTTTGAAAACCCGAATTCAAATATGCCTTAAGTCATGACTGAAATAATTTGGTTGGTTTAATCTGTGTGCTGAGCAGAAGAGGCCTGCTCACATCATTACATTGCAAGAGAAGTGTTTATAGCTGCCAGGCTTTGCTCCAGACAGGAAAGTGGCATATAAATGTTCATTATATATAAATACATAAGGAGGGTAGAAAAAAAATGTGATGGTAGATAGCAAACTATTCTCCTAATCTACCTCACTAAGCATCATTGGAGAATCTCATAAACAACAGTCATTTACAGTAGTAAATGCTGTTTATAAGTAAATGAAACCCCGATGACATCCTTCTCTGAGGACAGAAGTAGCAGTAATTTACTTGATACTCCAGCATGGGAGAGTCAGAGAACCACACAAAACTGAGTTATGGGAAAGTTCCGAGTCCATCTTAGATGATGCTTCTGAACTTATGTGCTCTAAAATCCTCATCTTTGTAATACTGTTCTGGCTCTAATAGTTACACAGGAAATAAATATTCTTTGCTGGGAATTAAGCATTAAGGAATAGCCTTTGCTCTCCATGGATTCCTGGGCCCAGGAGTGCTGGATTAAGTTGAATTATCTACTTGTTTGGAGATGGAACTGCTTGGTGTTTGTACTGAGCCCTGCTACCACAGCAAGGCTCTCCCTAGTTGTGTTGACGTATTTCTTCCTGCATCTACTCTGATGGTGACTGATTCTAGGAATGAGGTCAAGACTTATTCACACAGTGCCCTTCACACTATGGCCATGAAGAGTAAAGGTGCTTTAACTCCAGGACCAATGAGGGAGAGGAATGTCTGAGTCTGGCATAGCTTTCTGCAAGCCTCTACTCCTGAAGCCACAAGGCTGTGTCTGAGGATTCTCCCAGGAAAGAGAAATGTCAGAACTGACACAGTGTTTGCAGTAATAAGCTGTGTTGGCAAAATTCTTGTAAATGTCACCAAAATGTAAATGAACTCCACTGACTCAGGGAAGCAGTCTCCAGGAGAAAGAGACACAGAGCTTATTTGCATTTAGCAGAGGATTACAAATATCATTGTTCTTCTTTCAGGCTGACGCTACTGGTGCAGTGTCAGCAGTGCAGAGATGCGTTTCCCTCTCTTGAAGCTAGTTTAATACCAGTGGAATAACGTACATGTCCTGTGCTTGTCAGCTACCTCTTTCACCCATACTTCTCTGCGGGTTCCTGATTCTCAGTAATAGCAACAATGTATATGATCTACACATTTCTGCTGTGCTGTAATACATGATTGGTACAGCAACAAAGAGATTAGTTGATGATGGGATAGGAGTGTTACTTACAGTCCCCTCTTTTTAAGGAAAATAAACCAAAATATGAAAAGTCTAATAGACATAAGTGTCACTTTCACAGCACAACGATTGCCACTGCAGAACGAATTAAAGCATCAAGAAAGAAACCAAAACAACCTTTTCTTTTTCTATATATATACACCAAGTCTCTTCTCCCATTTTCTGTCTTCAAATAGTCCATGTAATATTCATTAGAAGTAATTGCTCAGCTTGAACAAACCACGTGCTGATAATTCATCCTACTTCCACAGGTCATAGAAAGTGCAGGAAAAATACACAGAACTGGAGCATGAGTTAACGCACAGCATAAGACATAGATCACGTGCCACAGAGTGTCAGTTAGGTTTAATTTCAATTGCAAGACAGTTCAAGGAAGAGCAGAGTTATGGTATTGCCCTTTTGGTTGTTAACTTTTAAAACACATTCAGTTAAGGCACCACTATGTCCAAATGCATTGATGTGTCAGGTCACAGCCTTGGTGCAAACATGTGCCCTGAGCCCACCACAGTGCAGTCTGAACACTGGTGAGTCTTGCAGTGAGCACACAGAAGTGTCCTGACAAACTTGTACTAACAGAAGTCAGCATGGGATTTCATGCTTGAACAAGCCCTCAAAAAGGGGTCACAGTCTCATTGTGCTACAATTGTGCACATTCAGTTTCTTGCTTGAGCAATTGACTTGTCTCATATGAGATGCTAACATCCTAATGATGAAGTGTTGGGTAAATACTGCTCTTCAGCACTAATACTGTGCCTTCCCTTGAAAAAGGGAACAACCATTTAGACTTGGGATGCCAAATTCCTGATACTTCATCTGTTCTACCAGGGCAGAGAAAACTGCATTGGATATATAGGCAGTAGATAGATATATAGGTAGTCACATGGGTGACCCATTGCACTGCACAATCTGGCAAGCCTAAAATCCCCCCCACTGTGTACGATGCTGTTTTATTCTCACAGGGAGCTAACACAATGGAAAATTACTCCATAGATGTTCCTCTGTAACCTACTAGAAGCCCACCCTACACGGAACCACAATGCCCTGCCACACACTGCATAGAAAAATGGGCACCTACAGGATCCAAGTGACATGGGGTAGTTCTTTGCCCAGGGTCTCCCTTGAGTCTTTGTTTCGCTCAAGTCAGGAGGAATGAGGTGGGAGAGAAGCCTTCCTCCACGCTTATGAAGGACAGGCAAACTGTGTACCACCAGATATGCCTTAAAGTCAACACCTCTTTACCCACTACCACTTTATGGAAACATGAAAATCTTGCTTCAGTCTGCTAAGCTGCAGTTAAAAAGCCTAATTTTATCAGTATAATTTGCCTACACAAATGAGAAGAGCTCATTATTCAAGGATAAGTGAAAGCTAATATTAAGGCTGACATTAGGCAAACTGATTTCATATTAATCTTGATTTGGTATCAAAGAACAGCAACTATTTCTGATAATATATGTATATAGACATTTGTAAGAGGCAGGGGGTTTAAGGGCTTGATATATTCATATTAAATTATCTTGAGTAAGAATGCTAAGGACATTATTTATAGAGTAAATAAGACTAGTGAAATATTACATTAATTCAAGGACATCCATCACAAACGTTACCATGTACAAAGGGTAGATCTATACTTGCAACCCAGTCCTCCCTCCCCAGGTCCCCAAATCCCAAATGATGCACTGCAGCCACAATTGCATTCTGTGGTGAAGGAATTAACACCCTCAACTCAGTCTTTGACCTAACTCAAGAGGCTGAGGACTGAACTTGCTCCATTCTTTCCTGTCCAATTTTGGCAAATTGGTCTGGAAAAAAAATACTTAATAGAAAAGATACAACAGTCCAAAAAGTATATTTGAAATCTAATTTAATCAGCTTGCAAATAATTCTTACAGTTATGTTCCTAACTTTTGATCAATATGGTCTCACACCGTAGTCATTACCCATGTATATTAAACCTGCACATGTAAAATTGGTTTTGAAGGACATATTGTGACACCCTGCTCATTTGGAACCTAACCTCATTGAAGCACCTGCTTCTCTGTAACTTCATGGAAGGGAATAATTGAGAGATGAGCAGATAACTGAGTGCACAAGATAATTTGACTGGACACTTTATTGATTCCTCCTGTACTGATTCAGGAATTGGTGGTGATGTAGATTGGATAGAGTAGTACTAGTACAAAAATAAGAAATTACAGGGTACCTGTACTTCGTCAGTGAAATCTACCTCATAATCATTAAAACAGTAAAAAAACCTTATGCTAAATTATCTGAGAAGTTTCCTACAGTCGGTAATAATCTTAAAAAATACTGTAAATTAATGTGATATACAATGTTATTTTTTTCCATCTCAGTCACAGTAATGTTGATCTTTGTATGCTTCTTCTAGCAGAGTTTTTGGGTAATCCAACACAGAGAAAGGGGAATGCAAGCAAAGATACATAAGCATTATTAGGATATCTCAGATCTTTCTTCACAGGTTTTATCTCCAAGTAAAATCAGAGATGAACAGGAGCAGCAACTTTCAGAAACAAAAAGCTCACTGAACACTGAGCACTTTCTGAACCAACCAGGTTACTCACAGCTTCACAAGCACTGAGAGCTTGCAAGCTCAGGTATATTGTTAGCAACGAGGCCATCTGCTGTCATTATCAACCCTCTCTTCCTTGGGCCAGCTCTGAAGTCTGATATTTTAAGAAACTGTGCAGCAGCTGTTAGTTAGACCAATCTGTGATCTCATTGCCAGAAGGACTTAACAAGACAGTATTAACAAGTCACAACAAATATGAATACACCAATTATTTTAATAACCCAAACAGTATGATATTTCTTGTATCATGTGGTGTTAGCACTAGGGAGATCAGAGGATCTAAAGTGAAAGCCCTGCACATAATCAGTGCATCCTTTAGAGATAATTGTAGGACAACATGCACAGGCCAAACATGTTAAAGCTGTAAAACAGAGCAGTATCCTTGTTAACATTTCTGTGTTAGTATTAATTGGAGAAACCTCCGATTTTACCTCCAGTAGCTAAAAAAAGTTCAAACAAACAAAAACATATACACACAAACAAACACAGCAACCCAAAGAAACCAGCAAACCAAAACAAGCACACCTAACTTCAGACCACATACCCTTACCCATGAACAATGGAAAGCAGGACCTTGCCCTTCTCCAAGCACATCACTGTAGTACAGCTTCAAAACACCCCCGCCATTTTTGGTTAAGATCCCTCAACAGATAATTTATAAAGCATAGGATAAGAAAGAGGAGCTAAAGGAACTATTTGACACAAGTAGTAATTTGAAACCTTCACCATTTAATGTTTTTCCTCAAGCTTCAGGACATTGAAGCATTTCTACTGTGTCAGACAAAACAGGAGCTATTTTCATGCCAACAGTTTCCTTATTAACAAAAGAAGTTAATTGTCTACTACAGCAAAGAATATAAAATTTCAGCTTCCTTTAATCTTTGATTGTCTTTTAATCTGATTTTGCACACATAAGAAACATCCCAGGATTGAAGAAGCCCTGTATCTAGCTATCTCATGGAAATATTAGTCCTTGAAGGAGCACATGAATGCAATTTTCATATCTAAGTTTAGCAATCTCTTTGAGATGGTGATAAAGTCTTCTGATGTGAACTCTTTATGTCATTCACACATTGAAGGACAATGCAAGTTCTCCTGGATATAATGTCTGTATATACATGCTTGTTTAACTTGGATAGAAACACCTTAACTGAATCCTCTTGGCTTCATCACGAGTGTAACAACGTAATTCTTACCTGCCAGCACCCATTTAAAATTAATAACTAAGTCAGATATGAGGAAACTGAGGAAGGACTTGCATTTTTGTGTGCTTCTTTTTGTAATTTTTTTAAATCAACTCCCTTTTCAGTCAATGTGGGATAAGAATAATCAACAGGGAAAGAAATTGTCTGTTACAGAACTTGACTAGATCTTTCTCCATGTATTTGCACCTAAAAGGTGATAGAGAATTTTACATCATTCTAGGTGTTTCTTCACCACGAATAACAATCTCATTTTCAAATTATTTTTTTCCTACAGTGGGTAAATGGGAATAGTTCAGACACATTTCCACTATGTCTACTAATCAAAGGTAAAAGAGAACAGTTTGCATGCAGGCATGTTAGGAGTTAAGAGCAGAGCTCAGGAAACAGGCGAGAATCAATCTGCTGCAGTGGAGGGTGAATAGCCAAAGGAAGGTCATTCTGCCTCATACAGAATAGCCAATTGTATCCAGAGATGAAATCAGAGTTAGCAGATAAACTGCAAGAACAGCAGTCACTGACCTTTAACATTAGACTAAGCATTCAAAGCACATCCCTTTGATGTGAGTATCACTGCCGCAAGAATGAGGGAGCTGGATGGCATTTCTCTCTCCCTGTTGTTCCAGGCAGTATCCCTAAAAGAGCTTTCATTTAGGTAGTTTTATTAGAAAAACCCCATGGGGCACACTTATTTTCTGGGACTGAACCATTTTCTGCTCCTTTCAGTTCAAAAGGCCACAAAGACTGGTTTTGCTTAAAATCAGTCAGTATTCCAGGTTAAGACACTGTCAGACATGCTCTTTCGGCATCACACAAGTTCTAATCCACATGCAACACCTTTCATTTGAAAGGGATTTATAAAAACCTTTGTTAGTCAAAACTTTACCAACTTCCCCATAACATATAACTATTTAAATAGCATCTACTATAAAAAACAGCCACTCACAGAAAAAGCCAGAGTTCTTGTTCTCACCTTACTTCACATCTTTCTGTTATTATTCTCACTCAGTCTTATTCAGTAGCAATGCAGAATTTTCACCATGCAATTTCTGTTTCCTTTAGAATAGAACATGTTTGTTTAAATCCTCTTGAAAACAGTATGCATCTTTGTTTTAAAAACAGAGAGGTATATCCACAGCCCAGATTTCTAATTGCCTAAAATGAAACTGATGCAGCATAACACATGTTCCTCATGGTATTTGTGCTCATCAGTCCTTCTTAGGTTACAGTCTTCCATTTGAGGAAGAAAACAGACCTCTTTGACTTCCCAGCAGACAGGAATGTATAACTACCTCATTCTAGCAGATGAGGCAAGAACTAGTCTTGAAGGGAAAACTACATTTAAAATACACATGATTTACAAGAAGAAAATACACAGGACCTATAAAACAAGCTGTATATGCAAGGCAGCAGAACATTATGCTGCTCTGGGAGAAAGTCCACTGCCTGTCAGTGGGGGACAGCCCAGTCAGCCAAGTGACTCTTCTTTCTTCTTCAGCTCTGCCAAAGGCAAAGACTAGGGAGGGCAGAATCTGTGCACACCATATGCATGGAATGGGCTGTGACTGTATAGCAAGTCCTGTATTCCAGTTTAATGGATAAAATGGGATCCTCATCATACTTGTTTCCAAGCCCTAATGAAGAGCTTCTGAAAAAAGTCATAGATTCAGGTCCTGCTTATAAAATTGTATTAGTTCAAAGTTGTTTGTATGTGAGAAAATAGAGGAAGAAATATATTGTCCATCACAAAGTGGGCTGTTATGCTTCCAGAGTGATTTGTTTCACTGCAGTGATATTTATCATGTTGATAAAACAGACAGAGGATCTGTTAATTTGCAACAGTACCTATACATGCTGCTGTGACATCAACATAATAACCTAAAGCCACAGCATCTGAAAAGATTTATTTTCTGAGCCCTTATGCAGCCACATTCTCTTTGGCTTTGACATTCTCAATTTGCAGGCTGCTGGTGATCCAATCTTACTCATTCTGGCTCTATAATAAGGATGTCAATGCAAGAAGAGAAAAGTCATTATCTGATAGCCGACAGACATGATAAAAAGGCAGAGTTAGATATCTCAGAGGAAAGGCCACCCTTTCTGCCTTGGATGAGCTTCTCAAGGTCACAGGCAGCTTTTGTACCTGTAAGTATGCTCCAAATTCACTTTAAGCCAAGTGCATCAGATAAAACTGAAATGTCCCTATCAGTGTCTCATGTCTGAATATGGCTTTGATTTTTTTATATTAATCACTGAAAAGTTTTAATTATGATTACAACATACGCACTAAGATCAAAGAGGCAATGTGAGCTGCAGAGAAACGTAAGTCTAAATTTATGGGTCCTGCCTGGTTAATGACATTTGTACAGATTTGGATTATACTGAAGTATTTCCCACAATAGCAATAACCATGCAAGACTGTTTAACCATTTCTATAGGAAGCTTTTTAGCACAAATTTTAAAATAATAATAAATATAATCTGGTTTGGGTTACTGTTGAAATGTCTCAGTTGGAGCAGCTGACAGCAAAAATTTTAGTCATCAACGGTCAAATCATTACTAAGTACCATCCCAGGAGCTAAGCCACTGTCAAGCACAGGTTAATGGGCTCTTACAAGCTTTAAGTGGATGAAAGTTTGAGCTGCAACAGACACAAGCTAAACTAGATCAACCCATCTTTAATTATGAACAGGTACACCACGCAATGGCTTTACAAGCAACTTGAAGGCAACCCCATAGAGATTGCTTCAAACTTTTATTATTGAACACCAATTGTAACTTAAGAGGCAGTTTGATTTGCTGGATGCAAATCAGAAAAGCATACTTGGCAGGGGGGCAACACAAATCAAACACAGGCCAGATTTCAGTTTCAGGCGGCTCCCAATATCTACTTGCCATAACCAAGGTAAGTGCCATAAGAAGATGACATCCTAGCATTCATCTAGCCTAAGTGGGAACTTCCAGCATCCTCAGGATGCAGATGGAACAGATCTGAATGCAACTGAGAGATTTTTCTTTCTTTTCCATTCAGCCCCAATAGACTGTTTGCATTAAATGACTTGAATAACATCCCTCTCCCCCTTGCAATGGCAATGCACTATGCAAAGCCATCGCCTGTGATGCAAAATCTTTTTCAGCTTTTTGCAATGCACCTACTTGACTTATTTTGTGAGTTCCTGCCTGGGTGCTACATAAATAAGCAGTGACAGCAGGCTGAAAGCAGCTGCAGGAAGGGGCTTATTTCACAGAACAGCAGCAAGCACAGAATCCAATTGGTCACCCTTGGCCAGACTAAATCATCTTTGAACAGAAACAGTTCATAAAGGCAGAATCAACAAAAATCTTCAGCGGTATCACTAATTTAGCTTATCTTTGTGCCTCACTGAAGCATCTGAACACCTTGCTATCTGTCAATCTCCCCTCCTTGATCAAGAGGCTGCATATTCCAACACTATCCCAACCAGGGATTGAAAAAAATGCTTTAAATTGCTTTGGTGTTTGAGGCACTTTGTTGTGATTAATTAAAAAAATCAAAGTACTATCTACACTGAGCTTTCTCCTACTCATTTCTAGCCACATCTAATTTGCTATAATATTTGTCCCTGCTTATGACAGGGGGATTGGAACTAGATGATCTTTAAGGTCCCTTCCAACCCAAACTATTCTTATTCTATATTTAAAGGTCATAGATGGGGCTACAACATCAACCACAAACAACATGTAATAGAACATTGTTATCTCAGTGTACTTCAGGTCTAGTTCAGCAGGTAACCATCATGTCCTCAGGCAAGGCCTAACTAACCAAGGCTGGCAGAGATGCAGAGATGTACAATTTCAGACACAAAATCCCTCCAGTACAACACATCAACTCTTCTTCAGGAGCTGTTTATGCACATTTCAGCTTGGGGAAAAAAAAAACACTGTGTGCCTTATCCTCTCCACCAATGATAACATGAATTGTCATCTTAATAAAAAAGATAGATTGTAAGCAAGAGAAGAGATTTGGTTATCTTAGTACAGCAGTCAGCATGTTCTGTTGGTGCTGTGCCTGGTTAGCCACACAACTCCCATCACTGTATAAAAGCAATGGGCTGTGCATCCTATATATTTCATATTTAGAGGATTAGATACAAAGCATTCATATTTATGCATGTATTCCTTCCAATTTGTGGTTTCATGGAAAAAAATACAGCTTGCCTCAAAAGCAAAGTTATCACTTTGCTGTTATGTTTATTTGCTTTATATAAATTTCTATGTATTTCTATTCTGAGTCAGTCAACATAGCATCTCATTCTGTAGTTGTCAGTCACCCAGGCAGTTCCCATAGTACTAGTCTAAAGTCTGGAGGACTAGACTCAGTGTCAAATTTAAAGTAAGAGAAGTTTAACAACTGCACATATTGTTTTAGGAGCTAGGCTGAGAGTTATTCATTCTTTCCAATAAGAGCAACACTGCAATATATCTTGTCTTACACAGAGATTGTGTTCAATTAGATTAAGAGCATAAAATAAGAGAAAGATTCATGATGGTGAGAAAGAAGAGATAAAATAGACAAGATTTGGAACAGCTAAGGAAGCCTTGAGAAAGTGCTAGATAAATGGGTTGTTTGAAATAAAAAAATAACACCCCAAGTACAAGCAGTGAGTATAAAAGGAAGTGCTTTCTACTTGAAGTCACTGCTAACCTGTTAAAAACCTATAAAGCTTAAGAGGATCAAGTATCAGTGCTCACACTCAGTAACACCACAGGCATCTCCAAACCAGTCAATGGTTTAAGATACCAGCTGACTTCCA
>VZTY01010766.1:511-14106 GCA_013400935.1 Turnix velox | reverse complement strand
TGTGATCTCCAACAAAAAACGGGGGGGGGGGGGGGGGGGTGGCAAGTCAAAATCTAGTCTTCCTTTCTGTAGACACTCTCTTCATGCTAGGAGAATCATTTAGAAGTTGCCCCAGTTTCGCAAGATCTGAAAGCTCTCACTGCAGCACTTTGCCTTTCCCACTGAATTTGGCAGGAAGTTTATCACCAATTCCAGTTTCAGTAACTAAACAGGGAAACAACTACCCAGTGATTACCCCAAAGTCAACTTCTAACAGCTCCAGAAATTGACCTAAAATAGGTTGTCGATAAAAGCATAAATTCATACAACGGATGTGTCTCAGGATGTCTTTCAGGGCTTCAGAAGCCCTTAGTTTTGGCATCCATATAAGCTTTGGCACCCAAACAGCTACACTGTGAAACTGTCTCTCATCACAACTCTTTTTTCTCTCTGTGCTATACAGAAGTTCACTTGAACCAGAGCAGCCCAACCAACGAGTTCTCCAGCTACAGTGAAAATGGCAATGATACCAGTTTACTTGTTTCACCCCTTCTGGTGGCTGGAGTAGTGATCGGACTTGTGCTGTTTCTGTCCTGCATTACCATCATCGTTGGCAGTCTGCGAAAGGACGGGCGGTTAAGACACCCACATCTGAGGAGAGATGCTGTTTACGGTAAGACAGCTAGTTATAGAAAGCTAATTGGTTAACTTAATCCATGTGAATCAATTGCCCTTTTCCCTAAAACACCATGAAGCCAGGCAAAAACATAAAGGACAATTTTCAAACTGTTTTAAATAACAATGCTTGAGAAACAAATAAAAGAAAAGCATGGTGATATCTACAGAGAAATTCAAAAGAATAATCTGATGGTACAGGCAGCCAACACCTGGAGCCAGGAATAATTAGTTTTGGCTTTTACAGAAACATTCATTCAGATAAGTGAATAACATCTATATTTCGGGACAAAATTCTAGGCTTCAAGTGAAATGCAAACTACCCTCATAAGGTGTAGAGGAGGAAAAAGGAAAAAAAGGAAATTAAAATTCATGTATACTGTTACTGTAATGCGCATTTTTCATACTTTTCAGCAGCTAAACTTGGAATTAATAGTGAAACTCAAAACTAGAACTACCATTTTGCCCATGAACACCAATATTTTGACATGATAAAGTACTGGCCATTGAAATTCAGTTATCTCATTTGAATCAATTGCCCTTTTCCCTAAAAACCATGAAGCCAGGCAAAAACATGAAGGACAATTTTCAAACTGTTTTAAATAACAATGCTAGAGAAACTGAAAAAAAAAAAGCATGGTGATATTTACAGAGAAATTCAAAAGAATAATCTTAAACTAAATTGTGCTAGTCTACCCAAGCAGGAATTTTACATTAGCACACACCATCTGAATATCTCAGCATGTTTCCACCAGCCAGCAGGGGAGCAGCAGGAGTCACTGTGAACTTGGCTTCCTTCACTTCTTCAGTGAAAGGAAACCACAGTGCGTGATAGACGGGATTAGTACTGGTAAACTCCTCCAGAATAAATTGGCAGAGGTGAAAACTGCCAGAAGGGGGAACAAGCAGTTAAGCGAGTCCTGCCCTCTTTACCCTCTGCAGAGAGACACTAATGTCATTTTAGAAGCTGGCCCTTCTCCCCAGGTACCATGTTAATGCATGAAGTTAAGGAGTCTCTGTTTTTTTAAGACAATTGCAGGGTGGCAGGGAAATGTAGACTGCTCCACTTTCAGAGTTAGGGACATTCTTAGGGAAATTTAGCCTAGAATACCAAGCATTAACTAGCTGTCCTCAAAGACGGAAAATAGCCTCTTGGTATTTCTGAATCTACGAGGCTCTTATATCAAAGCATTAATAAAGCCCTAGAGCAGACGACAGGATTATATTCTGTCCTATTTTCCAGTTCTCCCCTTCTGTGTTTTTATTGAGAACAGTGTTTTCTCCAGACACATACCTACAATCAAACACCAAAGCCTCCTTTTAAAAAAATCCTCACAGAATTAGCAAGGTTCCACTCCACATCTCCTGAGGACTTCAGCAATGCTGCTAACCTCTGAAGCTGCAACACAGCCCAACTTACACTCCTTTTCAGGCACAAGAAAAGCTTTAAACACTTGCATCTTGCAGGACAGCACTAAATAGACAGTTTCTGTACCATAACCCGAAACATCACAGTTCATATACAGGTGACATTAACTTGGCTTAAAGTCTTGCGAGTCCTGATTGTTCCAGAACACCATTAATTCTTCTGCCTTACATAGGTTTTATTTTGTGATTTGTGGCAGTGTTACAGACAGTGATAGTGTGTCTTAGACTTCACATGGAGGAACAGAGCATCAACTATTAACTGCTTGTTTTCCAGCTCCAGATGGCTTCTCCTATGGTGGCTCTTTTGGAGAGCTAAGATCCACCTGCATGGAAGAGTTTCCCCCAGCTTTTGATTTTGGTTCCTATCTGGATACACTTTCTCAGGTCAACGTCATGTATCCAGATTCACCTCCACGGTAAGCATTTTTCTAAAATGGAGTGTTACAGTCCATTATGGCATATATAGCCCATTATAGCCTGTACATGCAGGACAATACAGCCTGTATTGTCCCACACGTGCAAAGTAGAAAATCAAACTGCTAGACCTACACCCACTGCAAAAATGCAGGTCACACACACTCTAAATACAGACAGACAGTTCAAGCCTTCCTTAGCAGAATATAGTTTTACTAAATATAGTTCAGCCAATTCCGATGCACTAATATTTAAATAAAATTTACCATATTGATTGCATGCTAATGAAATATACAGGTAAAACTGCTGATAAATATCTATCTTTGAAGGAAATCTTTATAAAAGACAAAGTTTCACTTCCAGAAGAAAAACATTTTTCTTCAAGAACTTTCAGGTTACATTTATTACTGACCTTGAGACTATTCAGATCGGAGTAAAAAGAAAGAAGCAAGAGATAAAAAAGAAAAAACAGTACAAGAAACCTAAAGCTTTCTGTACTTTGCAGTGTCATTTCTCAAGCTTCTTAACCCCAGTATTCTATTAGAAATGAGAACTGAAAAAAACATGTTATTCTGACACGCCTAATAACTGTACTTAGCCTCCTAATTTAGGATAGGAAGAAAATCATTTGGGACTGGTCATCTTCCACCAGTAATATGTGAAGGAGGACAACTACATTTTTAGTTGTTTAACCCAAACTTCCTATGGCAACCCATGGTTGCCTGGATAGTAGCATCTTTGGAGAAAAACACCCTTCATATATCAGTCAGCTTTAACTGCCCAGGGAGGTGACATCACTGGTATAGGCTCCTTCCAAAGATAGTTATTCCAGAAATTATCCTTTCACACTTGTGTGCCTGCATTTACAGGACACAAGAAAAGCCATTGTGAGTGTAACAGGAGTTACACTCTGTATCTCCTCTGTGTGCCCTGTGCACCTTGAAGTTAGTAAGTTAAGGAATTCAGTTACTCCCTCCAGTGACCCAGTAGAAATTTTCTTTAAACATAACATCACTTCAGGCTTTCTGTAGTGGTATATCCTGCAATCAGCAAATAACGGCTGAGCAGCTGTGCCTTGTTGTGTTTTTTTTATTTCTTTTAAGCAGACTCTGTTTTGAGTTAAACCACTATAATTCTAAGGCCAGTCCTTCTCTGACTGCTTGTATATATATGCAATCTGGAACAAGCTAGTAGTATGATCACACAATATATAAATCTTTGCTTTTCCTATTCTATGCACATTTTACAAGCAACCCTTATATATTACAAAGTCATACCATATAATAAATGGGCTTTCGGAGATGGTGTAAATATTTTAGCAGAAAGCTTACATGTGAAAAATTATTCTGAGCCTAGCATCTAAATTTGTAGAACTTCACATAAATCCACTAAAAAAAAAGTGGACTGATTTTTTGGACCCACACCCACAAGTCTTTACTAATAAAAGCCAGCCAGCTGACACCCAAGTAGCAACTTGAGTGGGCAGCTGGCCAGATTTCTGAGAACAAGCTCAGACTCCTGTGAACAAGATCAGAGAACATACTTTTATAGCAAACTGGTCTCCTAAGGTTATACCAAAAGCTGCTTGCATTTACAGTTTAAAAAAGCCCAAAGAAGGATTTTCCACCTCAGTGGAGTTCCCCATTTGGAAGCAGATATGGGAGTGATGCAGGATAGCACTAGATTATCTGGGCTTTCCCACAAATTCTACAGCTACTGGTGTAATAAGCATGGCACAAGTTAACTATCTTGTATCCCATCTTCATCTACAAGACCACCAAGACATCAGTGTGAACAGCAGAGAGTCATTAAGGTGTCCAACTTCTGCTTCCTCAGGTTTCCTTTCTGGGCTAAGTGGCCCGTGTCCCCATGGGGCCCAAGATCTAACTGCATACACAGGGAAACTGCTCCATCACTGTCAGTGCGATTGCCATTTTCTCATTCCTACCACTGTTAAATATTTTAGAAAAAGTAGTTTTGGCTAATCATCATAATCTTGTTAGTTTTTACCTCTCTTTGCAATGCAACTTGGAGAAGACTTCAGGAAAAGTAGAGTTTAGCAGATGGCTAAAAGTAAAGGTATGTAGAGAAACTTCTAAGGTTACTATTAATATGTGATGCAGTCCATTGTAACTTTCTGTTCAGAAAAAAAGCATTGTATGAACATACTACTTAAGAGCCTGAAAAACTTCCCCCCATGACATACCACTGAAGTATATTTTTTCCTATTACTCTACTAGAGTATGGAGATTATTGGACCTAGTGGGTGCTAACAGCAGGTGAACTGGCTATAAAGCACAGCCTTAAGGCACAAACAAGACATACTTGACCTTGTGAACTTAAAATATTGCTGACTTGGACCAATCTCGTTATATATGGAAATATTTTGAGAAGCAGGTTTACTGAAGTGTAGTTACTAGCTAAATTAATGCAATTCCTCCTTCTAATTCATGTGTAAGATGTAATTTAAAGCTAATCCAGCATGCCCAAAAGCTAATAATGTAACTGTAGCACCAACAGAAGTGAGGAGCAGCAAGGAAAGCAAATGTGTTGGCAAATAACTCTCAACAGATATTTGCACTTCAGTGAGTGAAAAATAGCATCCTGCTGCCACAAGCAGATACCGAGGCTTCATTTAACCTCCTTACTCTACCACAGCCTGCAATAAGCAGTGGCATTACATCTCCATGTGTGGAGCCATCTTTGCTTAAACCACACTTCCTGAGATTATTTCAGCAGAAAGCACAACACCCCTGTTTGGCCAGGTGTGTAATTATAATCAGTCTATAGTGTAACAATTAGGTTTTGCACTTGTGCTTTGAATCATCAAATGAATAGAAAAAAAATTGAAGGGGAAGGGTGATGAAACAAGAGTTCCTATGATCCATTCCTATGGCTGAGGGAGAGCTGACTAGTCAGGACTACCCACTCAGCTCTCCAAGTGAAAAACCAATAGAAAATACTATTTATAGAACAACCTTAATTTATGAAAAATACCTTGGGATGTTAATAATTTAATTGCTTCAATATCTAAATCACAAATTTCATTTGAGGCTCAATCTGATTATCATCATAGATACTTCCAGTAGCAACTTGCTTACATTAGATTCAGAGGAAGGCCATGCACTGAGTATTGTCATTAGCTTTGCATAGTTGCAGGGTGGTTACAGAGAAGCCATTTGGTCAATTTGTCTTGACAGCCCAAAATATACAATTGCTCGTGTCCATAAGCATCCCTTTAGGATAATTAATGACTTTCTAATGAATCTCAGATCTGCATTAGCACCTGTCAGATTGATTTTACACAAGGTACAGACGGGAAATGCAAAAACAAAAAGCTGTGATTATGAACTAAGCCTCCCAGATATTAGGGGCTTATATTTTACAGCCTGTTTCTAGCATCTGCAGATACATAAAGCAGTACTGGAAATTAAGTTAATGTTTCATAGTCTGTTAAGCAAGAGGTGGTAAAATTTTTGCTTCCAAGATCCTTCAAGTCACCTTAGAAGGATAATCAGGGTGATCTAGCAGCAGTTCTAAAAGACAGAATTCTTTGTCCTCCCCCAAATTTGAAAACCTGAACAAATTCAGACAGGAGAAATGACAAGAACAATCCCCATGACACACTATCATCAGAGTAAACATGACTTTGAAAGAAATACTTGAAAGCCTGTAACTGCAATATTTGCCAATGTGTTGAATATTCATTGTGGTGTTTTTAGCATCTTTAAGCTTTTAAGAAAAATCAAAGGGAAAGAGAGTATTATTATTTGGAATCATATGGCAGGCCTTCAGACAAATAGATGAGTTTGATCAAGGTGGCTGTAGTTGTAATTCTACATATCCCAAACACATGCTGTCAACACTGCAGGGATAATACCTTTGTAGGCTGAAATCAGAAGATCCTGCTCAGGTTCACTATACACAGAGTTCAATGTAACACATCCATTTAAGATTGGGCTTTTCCAATTATCTTTTCTTGTATATGCAATCAGAAAGCTATTTTAAAATAATTTGAGCTTACATGCTTTAAGAGGCTTAAAGTTCAGTAGCAATCAAGTAAAAAAATGAGTCTCTAAAATTCTAACAATAAGGAAATTCTGGGTTCCCTGCATGAAAAGAATTTTATCAGCTTTTCACCTTTAGGCCAGAGGAAACACATTTCACCCTACTCAGTGATTTTTCACTCCTTAGCAATTAGATATTAATGGTATGTACAGAGCTTTAGGCAACCAAGATTATCACCTTCTTCATCTGTGACTCATGACTGTCCAATACAGAACGTCATCGAGGAACAGCTCTGGCGCAAGACGGAGGATTTAGCTTCAGGAACAGTTTTAATGGAAGCCACAAAAGCCCGCTCCGTATTTCACTTTGAAATGTGTCCTGCAGGGAACACTATGATAAAAAACAGTCATCCATTACCCCAGTATTGCCATTAGAACACATTAGGGGCTTTTTCTGCTTGTTTTTTTTAAGTCAGGTCCCTCTGCCTCACCTGTTCATCTTACTAAATCTATATAGGATCAGTTCTAGAGAAAAATTTCTCATTTAGGCATAATATATTTCAGTACTCTTAATATCCATGTTCAGTCTGTATTGTTTAAATGGCCAAATCCATTTAAAAATTACATCAAAGTGGCAAAAGGAAACACTCCTGTCTTAAAGGCAAACCCAAACATACCTCGAAATAGGAAAACCACATAACCCAAACTGCTTAAGGTGTTGTTTGTTTGTTTTAAGACATTCTTTTCCACCTCCACTTCAAAGGAAGCAAGTTAGGTGTAGCAAACGGAAAAAGGCTTGAACCAGCTTCCTCACTCTAACCCAAGCAGGCTGCCCTGCTGCGAGCCACGTGTAATCTACAAGGAGAGTTTATTAGTTTGGGTTGAGCCTGGCAGTAATGCAATTACAAGGGGCAGAACGACTGCCTGCAGTCTACTGGGAAGACATCTGCTAAATATCCTAAGTTTCAGGAAATAGCCAAGCTCTGCAATTAGTGCAGTTGAGGAAATGGGTTCTTAATTTGTCTGGCTCCAGCAGGATTGCTTTTTAGGTTAACTAAGTAGGTGAAGGTCTTAACACGTAGGAAACTCTCTCCTTCAGAACTGGATTTAAATCATCCTAAAACAGTTAAGAGAAAAACAAACCAAGTGGGTCTAACATTTAAAATCACATTATGACTCTGCTTCACTTTTGCCTGTACCTTTGCAGACAAACAAGTAATGGCAGTAGACCACCCAGCTAACAGACCAGATTCGCCAGTTGTGGTTCAGCCCCCAGTCCTGCCAGATCACCACTGGACTCCTTGGGCCACAGCACAACCTCTACAGAGCCCTTAAGCACAGAGTCTGTTTATATCCACTGTCCATTCCTACCCCCTTCCTGCAACACACAATGTAGGAAACAACAGCACAAAGACCATTCTGCTCAGGCTCGTTATTTACCCCTCATGGCCCTCCCCAGGCTGTGCAGGCCAATCTGCAGTCACACTGGGACAGCAGGCACTGAGCATGGTAGAAGAGTGAGGAGGTGACAGTTCCCTCTGGCTTTAGACTGTTGGCACAGACAGAACCACAAAGTTGTCATAGACCTGAGCTGGCTCCTCTTGGAAAAGCCAGAAATTGGTCTGGTTTTGCGTATCTTCTTGAGAGGAACAGGACAGGGAGTCTGAGTGTCTCAGAATGACCAGAGTGAGTATGTCAAAATCATTCATCACAGCTCTGCACCTCAGCAAGAAATCCTGCTGCCTCTGCCAACACAGATCTGCAACCCAGGCAGCTGCTGGCTGAGCACCAGAGCTGTGAGTTGGAAGGACAGCACCTGATATGCTACTCTGCCTTGGACTCCATCTAAAGCTCTCTAAACCTTATTTCATGAACTGTCAAATGACAACACTGCTTCCTATCTTCCAGCCATTTTCTCATTTCAGTGGGGGCAGGAATGAAACTCTGCTGTGTCACACCTTCAGTGACAGGTGCAGCACATACAGGTTTGTGTGAGCTACCAGCATTAGTCCTCCTGCTCTCACCTATGCCGCAGAAAGGAGCTGGGTTTCTACCTGTGCAATGGGGCTTCGTGCAGGAGGATGGGGTCTGAACTGCCACCAAGATCACTGGGATTACCTATAGGTATTTGGAGATGGGCTTTTAAGTATTCTGCTCGAGTGTCCCGTGGGACAGGGTAAGCAAGGATGTGGGCTGAGGAAGAAAACATCAGATGATCCTTTTCCTCTCACTTTTCCTGCCCCTGTTATGCTGAAAATAATGTACTGTGCCATTTTTCACAGGATTCTAATGAAAAATTTTTTTTTCTTTCAGCTACGATGAATGTGTGGGGCCAGGAGCAACACAAATATATATTCCCACAGATGATCCTCCTCCATATTCTCTTACGGACCCTTGTCAAAGAAATGAAGTATCTATAAACATTAGCCTGGAAGAGGAAACAGCATCTGGGACTACAGGACAGGCTGCAAATTACGCAGTCAGGCTGCAGGAATTACAGCAGCCCATTTCATCCATCTCTTTGTCGTCTCTTGCTCTGGAGGCCGCTCCCCTGTATGAGACAGTGGTGTGTGAACAGAATATCCCCATCCCACTTGTTCCAACAGAAGTACTGAAAAATTCTTCCACTGACTATCAGACCCTTCTGAACCAAATCATGTGAACAAAAGAAGCTCTTTCTGAACTCACTACTGAAAAAAACATTTAAATGGAAGAATAAAACCTCTAAAATTTTATATCTTTAAACAGGGATGCAATGGGATTTTATTTTTTACAGTGAATTTTGAAAGTTTACCTGAACTTCCCTCCTAATGCTTCAAAGTAACCCATGACATCACACAGCATAAAAGAGCAGCAGTGACAAGCAATGCATCTCACCTTTTTGAAGCATTTCAAATCATATTGCAGTCAGACACTCAATGTAGTTACACATTACCCAGGTCAAGCCTACTTGTTGATTTTATGGTACTTCGCATGTTTTGGAGCAGAAGGAAAGACACGAGCATTTTGTTGTCTTTGTAGGTGTTGCTAGTACATTTCATTAAGTTTCCTGGCAGCAAAGCCTTTTTAAGCAATTATTTGTCTAAATATGTATTTCATAAGATAGATCATTGCCTGCAAAACATGACTATCAGAACTACAGAAGAAGAAAAAAGGGGGACAATAATACTTTGATAGTCACCTTGTTTCTTTGGAAAGCCTGGCCAGTACCAGGCTTTACAGAGCACTGCAAACCCTGCTGCAAGCCTTCCCCAAAATAAAGCAGCAGTAAGTGATGGAGAGGTGGCAGCAGATCCCCAAACTCCAATTGGCTTTCACTATGGAGGCTGTACCAGAGCTGTGCGAGGCTGGGAGTAATGCACTTTTCATGAGCAACTGGTATAGCCAAGGGAAGGAGAGAATCTGGAATCCCAGAAGATGCTCCATGCCCATTCCCATATATGACTGCATTTTCAGGCACTAATTGGTCTCTTTCTTCAGTAAGACAGTGTTATAAAGGACCCCGACCTCAAGTAATTGATTGGTGTGATTCAGAACTTGGCATGTGCAGAAACAGAGAACTTCACTCTGTGCAAAGTGAAACTTCTTTTATTAGGCATGATCCTTTTTAGTGAAATTATGCTACTTATAGATCTTCCCTCTGTTCATAGACCTGGACTTCTCACACATTCCTATGACAAAATACAAGTTGGAGATGCACACATGCAGGAACAGCAGTGAGAAACCACAGATGTGAGAATTTATTCTGACATGGCACACAAGCACCCTATTCCCACATAAGGATTAAACTGCAACTTAGGCCTTTACTAATTCTGCTAAACCTGTACTACTTTATCACTATTAAGTTTCTTTGTGGTATTTTCACTGGAAAAGAAATTATTTTACACTGATAAAATGGACTTTGGTTTACTACATTCCCATTGAAGGAGATGTAAAAATGAGCTTAATAGATATACAGTTGAGTTTAAAAGGAAGCATCCTCCAAATTATTAAAACTGCAGTTAGATTTTATGTAAATAGTAAATAATTTTCAACTGTAATCATCATTTAACACTCCAAAGATTGGCACAATTTATAATTAATACTTAGATGGGAAGTAATTATATGGTTCTAACTGCTGTATAAATTATACCATTACTGAGTCATACACACATGATGAGACAAGGTGAGTATGCATTTTTTGCTAAGTAGATTAAGAGTAAATATGTATTTTGCTAAAATAATGGGATTCTTCTGCAGATCAGCAAGTTTCATAATATTCTCAGTACACTATACCCAAAACAGCACAAAAAAAATTGCAAAACTGCTGGCAGGTATTGCCAGAATAAAGACTATATTTCACATTTGTGTTTTTAACAGAAACTATTTACTCTTTAAAGTATTGGTGTAAGGAGTTCCATGGTATGCAATGCATTCTGCAGTAAGAGAAGTAAAATTCCAAGCCATCTATTAGGGACCAGAAATAAAAGCCAATATAGAAATGTACCAGTCAGCTCTACTGGCAATAAAATAAGGAGGGAAAGCACAGAGGTTTATTTATGCAGAACAGGAGATGCTTTCATAGCTGTGTCCTTCTGCAGTACTTGGAGAGCTGCTTAGAACAGGGTAAGGTCCTGGCACCAGACCCTCCTTACTTCAGGCTGCTGGTGGAAGGGGAAAATCTAATAAATACTAACAGGCAAATGTGATTTTAATTTTCTTTTTCCTGAAAGCAAGTCACTCATCTGTAACACAGCTGACCTGAATGTTCTACTAAAAATAACCACACGATTTTCATATGTGGCAAGCAAGCCTCTACTCTGTTAACAGATGCTTAGGGTTTCAGTGTATTTTAGGATACCCTTTTAACTAGTTCAACTTTTAACCAGGGATTTTGAGTGGACAAAGATTTTGTCACCTTCTACCAACTTTATGTCTGTGGTTTACAAAACAAAGTAGTTTTAAGTAGGCTTCTGATGAAAATGGCAGATTTGTATTTTACCTCATGATAGAAATGCAATACTATGATTACAGAAAACTAATCAGTCTTTCTTCATTTGATAGCAGTTCTGCTTCCTTAACGTTGCAATCTGGATTGTCTGTAGCAGCATTACTTACAAATTGCTGTCTGCTCCCTCTTGTGGTTACTGCTTTATAAAGCCAAGTCATCTAGGTAGCACACGGTGCAATTCACAATGGGACTCATCCAGCAAAACAATTTGGCTCCTGTCTCATAAATACAGAAGCCAACCAAAACATACTTTTATAATGTAGCTTTTTTCGAAGTTACCACTAAGTGCATAGATTATATCATTCATTATAAACAAATATCTTTATAAAACAAAATGTAAATTAGAAGTAGAGTATGCTACCTTCAGTGATACCTTATAGCACAACTGCTTGTAAGAGTGGCTTGGATATGACCTAGTTAAATTGATGGTAACAATATCATGGGAGAAAAAGCTTATAATGCAACCCATACACCTCGGCAAACAGAAAATACTAGAAAAAGAAAATTATACCTCTAAAGCTACTTTTAACAGCTTCTGTTGCTGCTACTGGGATAGTATTTTAATGATGCAATAAGAATACTTTAACATTTATTGGAGAATATTTAAGAACCCAGAAAAATCTCAGTAGTTCACAATGTTGCCCAATTCTCCTCTTAACAAGTTCATATCCTCCTATTAGATTTTATCCTAAACTCTTGAGTAATTTGATTGCACAGGCCTTTTATTAATTACATGATTAATATAACAAAGAAAATTGCTTGGACATGCTGTTTCTTGCTATGTGATAACAATACTGTATTTCTGTAGTCACCTCTTCAATTTTTAGTATACTGATCTTTACACAAAACTTTTAGTAAAGAACATAAATGTATTTGAAATAGCTTCTGTGCTTTTTATTGCATCAGTATCACTTTGCAGCTACTCACAACCTTTAGCCTCCCGCTAATCAGGCAATTAAGCAATTGCTGATTATGCAACATCATCCTTCAGCCACTTACATTTGGATTTTACAATTGTCAGAAATCACAGGAATAATCAGTCATCAGAGCAGTGACCTCTCTCCTGCTCAGGGGAACAAGCCAGTGTGTGCCTGGGCAGGATCAGCCCATCTGAGAGCAGGAAGGGAAGAGACTGCAAATCCGCTGTAGTGAAAACTTACTCTTAGATACTTCAAGATTCTTAGAACTCCTCAAAGACACATTGAAACGTTGTATCACTGAAACATTGTACCTCTGAAAATTACTAAGGTTAATTCCACGAGACTGGGAAACAGCAACATTCTGGCAACCAAGGGAAAAGAAAAGCCAGGAAATAGCAGGTCAATGTTCCCATAAATATTCAAACAATTTTTCAGCACATCAAGGTTTTTCCTGAATGGAAATCATATCAGATGGTCATGGTACAGCCTGACAAATCATTCTCCTCAAACTACAGAAATACTCTACATCAAGTTATAACCACAGACTTATATAAATTACAATAATAATCATACTATTAATAATACTATTCATCATACTAGTCATAATATTCATAGAGAATGTTTATGAATTTGTTAAAGGATGCATCAGGTTGATCAGATTATCACTGTGTCCTAATGAAATTACTGAGTTGCTGGATTTCAGGGCTTAGAGAGCAAATGACATCTACTAAATCAGCAAATTCTATTAAACTAGGAAAGCAGGACTTTGGAGAGATATAGAAACAAACTGGAAATAATAATACACAATTCAGTGAACATAAATACACTTCCAGCACTTGAGAAATGGAAGCTCAGATTTGTAAATGCACAGCACAGAGTGACCTGTTAGACTACAAGATAATGTTTGAGAATTAGACTGAGACAAATAGGGCTAAGTGTGTGACAACAGTATTATACTAATAAGAAAAGAAAAGAAAAATTAATGCTAGGCTGGGAATACATACAGCACTTAAAATATTCAAAATACCTATCCATTCATTACTGCTGTGTTAGGAAACATAGTCAAGGAGGCTGACAAATTTGACTGCCTAGAGAGGAGGAACAAGTTAAAAGGCCTGGTTATTATTTTTCTTAGTTTGCATGACTGAACAGAAAGCTGTTCTCCATCGCCACAAAGAAAGG
>VZTY01010764.1:174775-199736 GCA_013400935.1 Turnix velox | reverse complement strand
TCTGTGATTCTGTGAAAATAAAAGCCCCAAAAATTACACAAAGCAAATATGGAAAAAATTAGAGACAGGTTGGTTCAAAATTTTCTAGTCTAGAACACATTTACAGATATATACTTATATATATGCATATATATATATATATAAAGAAGATGTCACTGAATCAGTATTTTATGTGACTGACAACTACTTAACTTTATTAACATTAAAAACTCTGAATAGTTATTTGGACAGCTATAGCTGTTCTCAAAACTTTTCACTATTCAATCCCGTACATTACAATAAGATTCTCTAGTATCTCAACCTCTTTATATAACCCTCAATATAATGTGTTTACTTTCAAGAAATTCTATGTGCAATACTGGAAAACATAGAGGGAAGATGAAAAAAGGAGAGAGAAAACACTTAAACTCAACACCAAATATTCAAAATTGCTAGGACAGATTTTACAGGAACTAATTGCCACAAAACCCCCAATCGAAGAAACACTATAGATCTGGAAGGCATCGGTCAAGTCTTTCTGCCTCAGAATAGCACAAATATAACCTATGATACTGCTTTTACAGGCTCATATAATATATTTATGTATTTTTCTCCCTAGCCAAAATTTTCAAAAAAAACAAGATTCAGGCTGTTAGTTTATCTTAGACTATGTGTAACGCTCAGTAATGTTATTGGAAACCACTAGAAATGCACATGTGCACATGAAGTCATAAACTAATAGTAAATCATTACCAAAACCATTGAAATAAAGAAGAAAATGTGCTTATTTCATAATAACAAAATGACAATACTGATTTCAGAAAACTATTTGTAGAGATAGAAATAAAGCTATTGTATGTGCATGGAAATTATCTGTCTCTGAGGGTTCTGTGGAAAACTTACAAGTTTACTTCTGAAAATGTGTCACTGATTTATTCCAGTGGCATTTTCTGCTCAGTCACTCTACTGTCAGTTTGTTACTCATATCTATAAGCGCAGTGTTTTCCAAATGCTGAATAATTCATTAGTAATGACTTATTTTCCAGGAGAAACCAATTGTTAGCTTTCAATATTTTTATTATTTTTACCAGATATAATGCAGCCTTAAAAAGACCATATTAATTTTTCACAGAATCACATAATCAGAGAATATCAAGTATTAGAAGGGACCTCAAGGAAACATCCCTTTCCCTTACACTACTCTCCAGCAAGTTGGTCCCCAACTCATATTGATACATGGGGTTGTTCTTGCCCATATGTAAGACCCTACACTTGTCCTTGTTATATTTCATTGAATTTCTCCTTAGCCAACTCTTCAGCCTGTCCAGGTCTCACTGGATGACAGCACAGCCTTGAACACAAAGCAGTTTAAATCAGATGTTAGAAATTGCAAAATGCTTATTTCCACACTACTTCATGTTAAATTTTCTATGTTCACTTCTGAAACAGTTCCCTTAAGATGTATTGAACTGCAAAATCTATGAACCAATAAGTTGCTTGCAGTTTATTTCAGTAGCTTTCTTGGTAGCATTTTCGTTTTTTAGTTACATCCATTATTTCCAAAACCCAGGAACATCATTGGATATGCACAAACAGTAAGTTTTTTATTCCAGTCGTCACAGTAGGGCCCCTTTCCCTTTTCCTACCTCTTGCTTTATTTTATTATTTATTGATTTTTTAACCAAGACCATAAGCTTTAGCTGTTGTTTAAATTATCAACTAAAATTTCCACAAAACAAAAGCATCCTTCTCAAAAGGATATAATATTTGCCTTTTTGTCAACCTTAGAAATTTATTGCAGTCAATAGCATTTAATTACTGCAGAGAACAGAATAATTTCCTCAATTTGAATCATGATGCTATACCATAATTTCAATTTTCAGTGTATGCAACACAGTCTTATTTCTGAGTTTCATGTAATGAATCCTTTCTATTTCAGTTATAGTTTCATATGTTTTTGATTTATCCTAACGTAATTATAATTTGGTTTCTTTTCATTTCAATACTTGTAATTCTTAAAATGTATCAATATGTAATTCAAATTGTGTCCTCAGTAAAGAAATTTAATATACCTCCCTATATAATGGGAGTTCTACATATAAAACAAGGTGTGATGTTTTCCAAACTGACCAGCACTATGGCATTCCTTCTCTTCTCCCAGAACACTCACTTTTTTTTCAACTGCTTTTGTATTCTCTCTAACTGTATTTCAAAGTCAAATTAAAACAGGAGTAATATGAACCATTTTAAGTGGCTATTTTACTGAGTAATGATTTATATTAAAAAAAAAATATATAGCTTCTTACATATATAACTTCTTTTGAAGTTTCTTGGTGACTCCAAATGGAGTCATGATTATTATTTGAGAAATCAAGCCATAAAACCTGAAATGTATACAGGTGTCATAAGAAGTCTTTTGGAATTTTTTAATGGAATTGAATTGTCTTGTCATATCTTGAAAATACATTTGAGAGGTCAGACTGTGTATAAACACATAAGAATTGAGTTCAGAGTCTCCTGTTTCCACTCCTCTATCCTCCTTGGTCCTAGCTGAGCTAGCCAGGTTTCCCTTCCTCCCAAAACTATTGTCCTTCAGTGTCCAATGCTGGGAGCATACTGCTTCCTACAGGTGTAAATGGCTGAGTATAATTCTTGTATACCTCATATCAGTATTAAGAACAATGCTGGTGCTTTAATATTATTGTTAATTGTCTTATCCTATTAAATCTATTTATATTTCAACCCTTGTGTTTTGTTGCTTTCACTGATTCCCCTTTCTCTGTGTGTGTGGGTCATCAGGTGATAGAATAATTGTCTAAAGAAAAATAAATTGTTAGGGGTTCCAATAGGATCCCAGTAATGCTACAACGTGAAGGCAAGGGGAAGAAGGCTCTATTAATCTTTCCTGTCCCATACCAATGCAGTTGCTGCAGGATAAATTTTAACTGCAAAGTTCCTGACAAATCTCATGGAAAAAAGTAAAGTATATACCTTTACAAAAACTAATTTTGTCTCACTTCCACACTTACATACTATATAAACGATCCTGAAGCAGCAGCTGACAAGAGGCTGAAGATAGAAATCGGAACAGTGGGAGAACTGCCAGGATAATAATTTTTGGTGTCAAAAGTAGCATATCAAAAATCAGCCATTGCACTGATTCAGCATGAATTTTGTCACTACTACATTTACAAACTTACCAAAGATTTTAAATTTTCAGTGGACTTTTGTATACACATTATTTGAAATCTGGTTTGGATTTTTTTCTTTTTATTTTTTTATGTTAACAATAAAAAGTAACCATATTCCTCAAGTGACTAACCCTGGTAGTCTTGCTCACATTAATCATCCCTATCATGTCCGTAGCTTTGATGCTTTCTGTGAGACTAATTACCTGAATGACATTTACAGGTTCTATTCTCATATGGCTATTCTCATATCATGCCCTATCGGAGAATAACTACCCTTGCCATTAGATCATATGATTTCATGAATTTTTAAGGAAAAATTTTTATGTGGATAATTTTTGTAAATGAATATTTTAAAATTATATCTAGCATTAATTGTTGGCATGAAACAGTAGAATAGAATGTACAGTTTTTCTACAGTTCAGTAAGTGTATGTCACCATTTCCGCTATGCAGAATTTTAAGCAGCTTGATACTCATATCAATAGCTGGTGGCAAAAATGACCTAAACCAGATGCCAAAGCAAAAAAAAAAATAGTTTATGTGGAAACCCCCAGTTTTCTGAGGTATTTAATCTAATCAGATAATGCCTTAAGAAGAGAGAACTATATTGGCAGTAAGAATGGAAGTTGTTACCTCATTTGATTAAGAATGATATTGGTGCTGACACTTCACCACATGCTCAGCTGTACTGTGATTAATTTCTTTATTTCACTTGGGACTGCTTTCACTATATCCAAAACAGAAATAATTTTGAATGTTAAAGCACACATTAAAAGACCCTGCTTTTTTTGTTAGGTTTTTGGGTTTTGTAATCTCTTTACTCTCATTTTCTGCTTTATTATAACTAGAATTGGGAAAAAAATAATAAATTCATTCGCAAAATACTCCAAATTGTTACTGTTTCCTAAAATTATACTCAACTGTGACATTTGGGGTCAGTTTCTCTTGAAGCTTTGGGGAAATTCAAAAGCCGCTCTTGCTCAAAATGTCACTCTGTGAAAAACCATCTGCTATTAAATTCCAAATTGTGGAGAGAATCCTATCCCTAGTTACAGTCTGTATTTGGCATAGACACTGTATGGATTTCCCCCCTTGGTTTACATCTGTACTGACATGGGATGGGATGGGATGGAATGTTTTGATTGGAAGGGACATACAACAGTAATTTAGTCTGACTGCCTAATCACTTAGTTTTACTGCCCTCCAATGCAGTGCTATGGTGTAATTGAGAACTTGAACTTGAAACATTCCTTCTCTTTTGGAATCTTGCTTTCTGTTAATGCATGGGAGGTATGTTATTAAACTATCAAAGAACTCTAGACAGACATGGATTTAGAGTCAAACATATAAAAAAATCTTCTGTCTGTACTGCCTCATAACTAAAGAACTTTCTTTTGTCAAGGAACTCCCACCTCTCCATAAGAAAAGTGCCTTGGTAATTATTATACTGGAGGCTTAGTCCAAATCTCTACAGTAGCAAAAAAGACACTTGACTGTGCAGATGATGAGAATACATACGACAAATTACATAGAGTATACTTCAGTGAATAAATGAAGACATAAATTGGCACCATATGAGAAAAAATTTTTCAGATACTATAAAGTACATGAGTTACTGAGAAGCCAAAACAGACTCTAACACTACAACTGAGGTGGGGATTTTTTGTGGGTTTTTTTTTCCTCTCTGAAGGACAGTTGATGGGTGATTTCCTAGTATGCAAGTTTATATTGACATCAATCTTATTAGTTTGAATGAAAACATAAATGTGAGTTGACAATGACATAGAATTAATGAAAGAAAGAGGAGTGTATGACTGGTTTGTATTTCTATTCCTAGCTTATTTGAATTTTCCTTATGTTTCTTACATTCTCCCTAGTCACATTAATATTTTAATATTAAGAAGTGCATTAAAGCAGTCAGTGACAATCCCCACTTCTTCAGACATTCATTCAGTCATTCACATAACTTCTCTCATACTGAGTCAGTATGCCTGCTGCTGCTGAGCAATCAGGTTGTTTTCTCTGATCCATTCTCACTCACAACAAAGGAATCTCACTAGAATTCAGTGAACATGCTCATTAAGTACAAGGCCTTCAGTGTCAGCTGCTGAGTTGTTATCACATTAATGAGTTAAAACTCAGCTACATTCTCAGTAATGGCCAAAGGGCACACAGTGCCAACTGAAAGGTAGAGAAATAAGTGATTGCACACAAGAGACATAAAACTCAACTTTGTCATTGCCTAATTCTAGGACTCTGGGACATCTTCCAAGGACTAAAACGGCTTTTTTGAATTAATCCACATAACGGCTTTTCAGTTGTCTTTGACTCTTCTTTGGCTCTGCCTATTAAGCTGCCCATTTCATTAAAGTATCTGAGGAGCTTTAACCTGTTCTTGTGCTCTAGGAAACATTTAATCTACCAGGACAAATACAGTTAAAACAGATGCAATAGCAATATTATTCAGTAAAGAGATGGAGGTTCTTTCTCATCTTTCACAGAGGAGTATGTGCATTTGAATAAACTACATAGGTTTGAAAACATTACTGGTTTCAGATTTTGACTACTGAAACTATTCCTTTTCTTAAAATAAAAATTTATTCAGAACACACTTCAAGCTTAAATTACAGAATTACACAGAAATCCCACATATTAAAATTTAACAAAAATGCGTTTTTCTTTTAGGTAACTAAGCAATTTTTTTCACCAAGAAAATGACTCAGAATGGTTTCTGTTAAAAACATGATTTAAACTCAGAAGCAGAATGAATGCTAGGCATCCTCATATTCATGAAATTCATCCTACCTTGAAATTAAGGTACGAAAAGCTGACATTTCAAGTGAAATACAAAAATGTGCAGGAATACATTCATTTTTATGAATACTTAGTAAGTAAAACCACAGTTTTCCTGGAGAAGACTTGTGTGTGAAAATTAAGTACTTAATGTTACAGTATGATGTAACAAAGACATAAAATATAAAAGAAAATACACCCAAAAGTTGCTTCATTGATCATGACTAAAACGGCTCTGCATATCAGTTTGTTTTATATTCTTTAAACATTCTTTAAACATAAGTTTTCCATAAGAATAAGCTTGCTTAGTGTTAATGTTCGCATAGTGTAATGTAACGTATCTATATTTCCTGCTTTTTATATTTGCAGTATGTAGAATTGTTCATGAGAAGGAAAAAAGAGGTGGTCACGTATATAGAAACTCTTAGTCAAAACTTGAAGAATACAGAAACATACTGAGAATTATCAAGTTGTGCCTCTATTGAAGTTATACTACCAGACAATTACCTGAATGACATTTAAAGGTTTTATTCTCATATGACTATTCTCATATCATTAAAGAAGTGCTTTTCTAAAAGGTGTATTTGTTTACAATAATTCTGAAAAGAAAGGGGTATTTGACTGTTGTGTACTAAAGAGAGTCTGGAATTATGGCAAATTTTGTCAGAGGGCTAATGGTGAAACAGGTACACTGGCTACATACCTGACTCATCTGAGAACTGCACGATTTTTTAAGTGTTTCAAAAAGTACGTATGTGTGACCACTCATTTTCTCCTTAGCGCCCCCAGCTGCTTTTGGAAACAGTGCATTTTTTTATGTTCCTGACAAGGCTCCACAGGAAACTAGGAATTGGTAGTTGGAGTCTGCTAGACCTGTACAGTATAGAAAGGAAGAACTACTAAATATGACTCTGCCAGGAGCAAATCATGTCTGACCAATTTGGTGGCTTTTTATGATGGAGTAACAGCATTGGTGGATAAAGAAAAGGCAACTGACATCATCTGCCTGGAATTGTGCAAAGCATTTGACACAGCATGACTGAAAAAGTGTGGGTTTGATGGATGGACGACTCACTGGATACGGAGCTGGTTGAGTGGTCACACTCAAAGAGTTGCAGTCAATGGCTCATTGTCCAAATAGAAACCAGTGATGAATGGTGAACCTCAGGGATCAGTACTGTGACCAGAGCTATTTAACATCTTTGTTGCAGACATGAACAGTGGGACTGATTGCACNTTGTCAGGCTTGAGAGGTGGGCCTCATGAAGTTCAACAAGGCCAAGTGTAAAGTCCCACACCTGGGCTGGGGCAGCAATCCCAAGTACAGATACAGGCTGGGTGCAGAGTGGCTTGAGTGTATCGCTGAAGAGAAAGACTTGGGGGTGTCAGTGGATGACAAACTCAACATGAGCCGCCAGTGCGCACTTGCAGCTAAGAAGGCCAAACAAATCCTGGGTTGCATCAAGAGGAGTGTGACCAGCAGGTCAAGAGTGGTGATTTTGCCCCTCTACTCAGTTCTGGTGAGGCCCCACCTGGAATATCGTGTCCAGTTCTGGAGCCCTCAACATAAGAAGGTCATTGATCTGTTGGAGCAGGTTCAGAGGAGACCCACAAAGATGATCAAACAGCTAGAGCACCACCCTTCAGGAGCTCAGGGGCAGGCTGAAGGACTCAGGGCTGCTCAGCCTAGAGAAGAAGGCTCAAGCGGAACCTCATAGTAGCTTACCAATATCTGAAGGGGGCCTACAGAAAGGCAAGGGTAGGAACTTTTAATAGGATACATGATGGAAGGACTAGGAGTAATGGATGCAAATTGGAAGAGGAAAGATTCAGGCTAGATATTAGAAAGAAGTTCTTTACTGTAAGGGCAGTGAAAAATTGGAACAGGTTTCCTAAAGGGGATGTGGAGCTGTTTAAGGCCAGGCTGGACAAGGCACTGAGGTATCCTTGCCTATGGCAGGGGCGTTGTAACTACAAGATCTTTAAGGTCCCTTCCAACCCAAACTATTCCATGATTCTACTATTCTATGAAATATTTAAACTAAATACTGAGGACTGAATCAAACACATTTAATGATTCAATATACAAGAGACAGAAAAAAATAGTATACTTGATGGTTTTTATTAGTTATTGCAATTTTTCTGCCAGTTGTAATCATCATAACAGTCCTTTCTGAGTTGGAAGCAGAAGGAAAAAGTGGTTTGCAAAACCGAATAGATCCAGTATGAGCTTGAAATAGAATGTTATGCATGTATCAAATGTGAAACTTGCAGAACCTCTGAAAATTCCTAATCACATGCTGAACACAATGCAGTGCCTGAATAATACTCATGCAAGTACAAGGACTAGAGTTTGCAGCATCTAAACAAATAATGGTATTCTCCCAGTTGTTAATAACAGAAACTAATTGCTCTATGCAGTTTCACACTTACAGACTTCATCATCTGAACTAAACTCACAGAAGTAGGGTACTATTTAACATAACTTACCACAAACTAGGTATAACGAGTGAATGCTTATCAACTGGAAACTAATAAATAGCTCCAGTCAAATGCAATGCTCACATAATAGTAATTAAGCTCACCATAGGAATAATAACAAAGTAGAAAACAAGCAGAGTTTTTAATGAAACATTTGAATAAGTCTAAAGATGAAGCTTTCAAAGCACTGGCCAAATTCTCTCCCCTTTACAAGCAATGAAAATTTGCAATAGTTTTTAGTCAAAATAGAATTAGGTCAGTGTTGCTTTTGAGAGATTCACTGCTAAATGATTACTTATATTTATTTCCAAATTATCATTATAATTGCATTTCACAGAAAATATTTGATAAATTGTTTTAATTATTTTTACATTAAAGTATAACATCTCCCATTGAAAAAAATATATATTTGGAGTGACTCAATGTTAACTGTTCAGTATATACAGCACATGAACTTGAGAGTAATCAGTCCAAAGGTCAAGATTATGCCATAAAGAGGGTAGAGTTGTTAAATGTAGAACTACTGAATATGTGATACTTAATTCAGGATCAAACTATAGAATTTGTTTTCTGATAAATCTGAAAATTGAAGTCTGTATTACTGTTGCAGTTTGTTGTTGTTGCTCTTTTTTTGCTGTTGCTGTCATCATTACCTCAGGAGCAACTGCATTTTTTAAATACTAGGTCTTGCAAATACTCAAGACTGGCACATCTCTGTAACTCTGCTAATTCTCTGATCAGTGTCAAATAATGCCACTATGAAGGCATTATAATTTTTCATAGGATAAGTGTTATTAATCAAAACAAGGAAGAGATAAACAAGGAAGATAACTATTTATTTTGTAACAATTTTTGATATGTTTTTATGCAAAAGCACCATCAGAGGCAAAGGGGAAAAAAGGCTTCTTAAAGACCAGTTTCTAGGTTTGCTGCCACTCCAACATGTCAAGAGAAACCAGAATTTTCTATAAATGGTTCTATAATTCCAAGCTGTCCTGAAATTTGTTACAAAAGATTTTAAGGGTCTTTCTGAATGACAGTTTTTTTTAATATGGGAAGAACTGCCTATTTCCCTTATTTTCAGAAAAATAGCAATTAGACAAGATAGACATGAGGAATGGATTATGGTTGAACCAGCAAAAAATAAGGCTTTATTCAGATAATGTATATTAAGCCAAGATGAAAGTTATTATATAAACTATTATATAAACTATAACTATTTTCCAAAACTTAGGTAAGAGTACATGTTTTTCTTTAGAGGGATAATGATGAAAGCAGACTAGCAGATAAATGTTATCTCTTCTAATAACTTTTCAGACTCCAGAAAAGCCTTTATATTCTTACAAGTGCTACTATTAGCAGTTGCACTTTTCAATCACTAAACTGAAAGTTACACTGGTAAAAACATAGACTAAAAAGAGCAAATCCTTCTAAAGCCTATCAATACATATGTAAAGACTTAGAAATTATCAGCGTTTCCACGAATCCTCTATTTTGCAATGGTGAGACCCCACTGGAGCCCACAGCACAGGATGGACAGAGGCCTGTAGCAGCAGTAGTGGAGGAGGGCTACCAACATCTCTCCTGTGAGGAGTTACTGACTGAGAGAGCTGGGGCACGCTGATGGCTCCTGATCATCCTGCTGTCCACCAGGACTCCCAGGTCCCTTTTCCCTACACTGCTCTCTAACAGTTCAGTCCCCAGTTTATGGTGAGACATAGGGTTGTTCATGCCCAGATGTAAAACCCTACACCTGCCATCGTCATAGTACACTGAATTTCTCCCTACCCAACTCTCTAGCCTGACCAGGTCTGGCTCAATGGCAGTGCAACCTTTCAGTGTGTTGGCTGCTTGTCATCAGCAAACTTAATGACAGTGCACTCTAGTCCTTCATCTAAGTCACTGACAAATATACTGAACATCACTGTTCCCAGTACTGATCCTTGAAGGACTCCTCTAGACATAGGCCTCCAACTAGACTCTGTCTCACTGACCACAACCCCCTGGCTTCTTTCCTTTGTTCAGTTCACAGTACAGATCACTACCTGATCTTCCAGACCCCATTTCTTCAGTTTAGCTGTGAAGATGCAGTGGGAGACAGTGTCAAATGCTTTACTGAAATCAAAATAGACCACATCCACTGCTTCACCATCATCTACCCACTTGGTTATATCTTCATAAAAGGTGATCATCTTGGTCAATCATGACTTCCCCTTGTTGAATCCATGCTGACTGCCCCAATGACCCATTTCTCCTCGATGCGCCTAGGGACAGCACCATGGATTAGTTGCTGCGCCACCTTTCCAGGGATAGAGGTGAGGCTGAACCATCTACATTTGCCCAGGTCCTCTGTCTTGCTCTTTTTGAAGGCTGAAGTGACATTTGCTTTCCTCCAGTCCATGGGCACCTCTCACGTTCCCTATGACTTACCAAAGATGAGGAAGAGTGGCCTTGCAATGACTACTGCCAGCTACCTCAGCACCCTCAGGTGCATCCCATCACTACCAATGTGCGAACATCCAGATTGCTTAATTGGTCCCTAACCCATCAACCAAAGAACACTCCTCCTTTATCCTGAGTTCCTCTGGGATCTCAGAGTGTGATGCTCCTCATGAAAGCCACCAGCAGTACAGTCAGACACAAAGAAGGCATTCAGTAACTCTGTCTTCTTAATATCTTCTGTCACTAGAGCACCCTCCTCATTCAGCAGTGGGCCCGCATTACCTCTAGTACAAGTTTTACTTGCAATGTATTTAAAGAAGTCCTTCCTATTGTCCTTGACTCCTTTTGCAAGGCTTAATTCTAAAGAGGCCTTTGCTCTCTTAGTTGTCTCCCTATATCCTCTGACAACAACCTCCGCCTGGGAGAGGACCATCGTTAACTCCTCACAGCCAGTGCCACTGACCTTATTAATACCAGGGAACGTGTACTCCTCGCTTGTTTCCACCCTTGAAAATCCCCTTTTAACTGTGGGAGGGTGGGGTGGAGCTTTTTGCTGGCTCTTTTTTGCTAAGGTTCCCTTCCCCTGCACAGACTGTCCTCTGCTGGAGCTTGTCTCCTTAGCTTCATCCTTCCTCCTTTACTGCAAAACTGCCAGGAACCTTCTGGACTGTCCCTGATGCTGATTACCACTGTTGGATATGTCTTTGGCTTGGGGATTGAATTTATGGCTTAACCGAGGTTTGCTTCATCACCACAAACTTGTGCGCTGATCTGTTCACTGGTGTTGACCCTGTCTGTCTTCCTTGGTCCTACCCAACTTGCCTTGCCCAGGTAAAATGGGGTGGAGCTCTTGCTGGCAGAGGGTCCTGCTCCCTTTACCTTGCTACTATGCTTAGTTTGCATTCTGTTCCTGGTCATGGGAGCTCAGCCACTAGGTACGGAGGGGATGTTATTGCCTCCAGCTCATCACTCTGTAAATCATGTATCAAGAAGCAAAAGGCTGAACAGATGAAAGGATTTCCTTATTTCCTGGGATCCAAGCAAAATATAGAGAGTATAGATAGACCTGGAGGGAAATCTGGAATGAGTCAAACTGTTAGCATGGAAAATACACTGAAACATTGTTGTAAATGAATATTTATGTAGAACTAAATTAAATAGTAAATTAGAAATATAAAGAGCAAAGTACCAGTAGACTAATTCATTTTATTGAACAAGGAGGCAAATGTGTGAATGGACAGCCTGCAATTTTACTGCAATGTGATGAATAAGCTGTAATCACACATGATATCATTTTGCTTTAAAGAAAGTGATTTATATATATCAGATTAAGAAAAAAAAAAAGAAACTATATTTTGTAGTTTCCTGGCCTCAGTTTCTGTACTGTCTTTGCTTATCCCTTGTATTAGTTATAGTATAGGTTACTTTTTACTTTTTTCCATTTTTCCTAGACTTTTATGCCTTTTTATCTTCACACAATATATCCAAATA
The DNA here is from genome assembly GCA_013400935.1 of Turnix velox. NCBI lineage: Eukaryota > Metazoa > Chordata > Aves > Charadriiformes > Turnicidae > Turnix > Turnix velox. Next base: position 187,360 of record VZTY01010764.1, on the reverse strand, counting down.
ATGCCAAATTTAAGTAGCAATATATTAATTATTTCCAATAATATAATGCTCGTCCATTTTAACAGGGACAGTCTTTTCCCTTATACATGGCTAAGAGAAAAGATTCAAGAGCTGACGTATGACAAGGTCTGTAGCAAGCATTAAGCAGCATCTTGACAATAACTATAATTAAAGTTGCCACAGCATTGACCTGATTAAACACTGAACAATACTACTGCCACTCTTTGACTACCTTAGTCCGGTGAGCATCTGATGATATATAATATCTTTTGGCAGCCAAGTTAATTATAACATAGTTGAATGCATTTCTTTGGAGAGGAATATTTAAAGAAATTAAAGTGAGAGGAACTGCAATGAATGCTGACAGAGTAATTCTAAACATTTCTAACAAGTATACCTAATATTTCTGAAGCATGTTAAGGATTTTTTTGTATATTTTTATGTACTTTTTACCCCTCCTCCATACAATATACAAATTTTATGTCCATGCATGAAGATTTAAAAATACTGAACTTTGCACTGTCAAAGCTCATACTACTTCCCAAAAGATCCACATAACTTGAAAGCTGAAATAGTCAGGCACTTGGGGGACTTGGATGTTAATTAGCGGGAACTGAAAATTCATGTCTCCTAAATAGCACTTAGAATCATAACTGATGTGTTTGTTTCACCCCTCTGTATAAAGATGCTGACACTGGTGTTCTGAACCTACTTCTAACTCTGATATATTAACAGCTGAATAGATGAGGTATGTACAAAGCAATTATAAGCAAGTAGCACTAATGAGTATCATTGTACTGTGGGATTTTTCAGCATACTCTGTGACACTTTTGCTGAATTGTTGAAAACTTAGGAAACATAGATCATATCTACATATGACCAGCAAAGATTTTTAATACATGCTGATGAGCACCAGATTAAGAAGAATGTCCTTCTTGTCACTGCATCTATTACAGATAAATGGGTGCATACTCTATGAAATATAAAGTATCTCCCCCACAATTGTTAGAAACAAGACCTTTGCCTATAGCTTCAAGCATAATAAATAAATACTGACAGTCATTTTTTCTCTATAATTATTATTATGGAGTCTTTTAGTGAGGTATGCATAATTTTGATTAGTATACTTTAATTTGTTTTTATGTGCGTGATTAAATATTTAGACTTTGTCTCAGACTGGGAATCAGAAGTATCAATACTAATATCTTTCTTGAAAACCATCTTTCTTGAAAATCAAGAAAACCTTTTTGAAGCTACATAAAACTTCTTCCAAAAATCTGATGAAATTGATTCAATTTTTTCTGAAAGCATATTTTTAAGAAAAAGTACAAGTGCTGCTTTGTTCTTGAAACAGGTCAGCCTTTTGGTGTAACTGTACTCTGCGCAGGTATAAATGACAGTGTAGAGAGGCAGACAATGGAGGATTGAGATTTTCTTAGTCCTTTGCTTTATATAGAGTTGATGCACAGTTTTTTATAACATTTACATTTTAAAGCTGAAAATTATTAATCCTAGATAGACCTATTAAAAGTAGTTATTTTAAAATTTTCCTTTGTGGACACATAGAATCATAGAATAGTTTGGGTTGGAAGGGACCTTAAATATCATCGAGTTCCAACCCCCCTGCCATAGGCAGGGACACCTCCCACTAGACCAGGCTGCCCAGTGCCCTGTCCAGCCTAGTCTTGAACACCTCCAGAGAGGGGGCATCCACAACCTCCCTCGGCAACCTGTTCCAGTGCTTCACCACCCTCACATGCGTTATAGGAAAAGTTACATTCAATAACACTCAGAGGAATATTTCACAAACTGTGAACTTTTGGACTAAAGAACTGCTATGTCATGGTCCATGAAGTTCCATAAACTTCTTGTACCTTTATAAGATACCTAGTTCAAATATTATATGAACTCTGTAGAGTTGTATGGATGATGTGTAAAATTTGTCCATGTCTGCTGCTTGAAAAATTTTAAAATCACTGTTAGACTGGCTTGGTTTTTTAGTGGAGAAAAAAAATTATTTTCATTTTATTAAGGTTTGCAACACTGTCTGTGGTAAGATCACTAGAGAAAAGCTAATTCTAATATTTCTTTTGTGGTATTCGGTAATATCTGGAAGAGTGAAAATACAGACTTCTAGTTTGCTGATGCCTTCATGCATGATCTTATGAATGAGGACCATCTGTAACAATATTTAGATGGTCAAAGTCATCCAAGAGAGACTGGTAAAGAAGGAAAAGATGTCCGTAAAAAAGAAATTAATGAGAGCTTTATTTACTCAGTTTCATAAACAAAGACATTTATTGACCCTTTGACCTCTACTAAGCTTTACAGCATTGACCAATTAGGCACTGACCTTTCTCATCAGTCATGTTAACAGTCAGTTATTGCTGACTCTCAGAGGAATAACTCCCTTTTCTCTTCTGATTCCATCTCATGTCTCTCTTCCTCCAGCTATATGATTTGGTGGTACTTCATCAAAAAAACTGAGGTAAATGAAAGTGTGTGAGTTCTAAGAATTTTGTAAAACTTCATTACTCATAGATACTGCATTTGATTCAGCATTATACATTTTAAATTGTTCTTTGTAGTAGCTCCATTTCAATGTAGATTAAGACTTGAGTGATTCTAACACATGAGTTTCTCTACTGCCCTGGCCAGCAATAACACCAGAAGAGGTCAACTTCATTAGCATGAGAATAATTCATTTTATCATGACAGTAATGCATTCAACAAAACATAGCTCCTGTGCAGCCATATTGCCAAGGGCTCTGATTGTCAGGTCCTATAAACTAAGTGAGACTGGGTTGCCAGTAGCCAGATTCAAGAATTCATAGAAAATAAAATGGAAAAAAAGAAGTGACAGAACATGAATATTTTTTAATGCTTTTAAATTAATTCAAAATATATTCCTAAAATTTTGGTTTTCAAGGCTCCACTTTACTGGTTATTTCATTCTAATCTCCTTCTGACAAAACCCCATATATTAATCATTATGATTTAATAAAAAATAGTAAAAAAAATATTAGTACTTCTTTTAGTTCTTTTAGTTCTTCCCTTTTATGGAATAAAGAACATTTTAAAACAATGAACATTTGAAAGGAATGCCTAAAGAAATAAAATCTTCCCATAAATTAGAAGAAATGTTATCGTAGAATAATTTTTACTATTCTTGAAGTAAAATGATGATTAAAATGAGAATATAGGAGATCAGCTAAGTAAAATTTCTTTGGAAAGAGATTTAAGATTCTATCTGGATAATTTTTTGTCCTTGGTTGGTATTTAGCACCTTTATAACAAATAAAATCAGATAATTATAAAGAAGTTGAAAAAAACTGACTATATACAAAAGACCTGGCTCCTGTTAAAATTAATTTCCTTAATTTTGAAGCAGGGTTAACACTGCTTCAAGGAAGCATCTGAAAAGTGCACACCTTGTATGTCAGTATGGAACTCCACAATCTTTAAGGTCCCTTCCAACCCATACTATTCTATGATTCTATGATTCTATGTTCTGGATGGAGGGGAAGGAGCTAAAAAAGAAGTTCAGAAGCCTATTCATGCCTTCTCTCTCCTATCTAGGCATATTAACATTTATTCTGAGAAACATCATCCAATATATAGAACAAACACAAAACATGGAAGCATAAAGTATCAGATTGGCCTTCTGCATTATGCTAGGTTTTGATGATATTTAGAATAGTAGAATAATAGAATCATAGAATCATAAAATAGTTTGGGTTGGAAGGGACCTTAAAGATCATCGAGTTCCAACCCCCCTGCCATAGGCAGGGACACCTCCCACTAGACCAAGCTGCCCAGTGCCCTGTCCAGCCTAGTCTTGAACACCTCCAGAGATGGGGCATCCACAACCTCTCTGGGCAACCTGTTCCAGTATTTCACCACCCTCACTGTAAAGAATTTCTTTCTTATGTCTAGTCTAAATCTATCCCCCTCTAATTTATATACATTGTTTCTAGTCGTCCCATCTGATATTATGTTAAAAATTCCTTCCCCTGCCTTTCTGTAGGACCCCCTCAGGTACTGATAAGTTACTATGAGGTCCCCTCTGAGCCTTCTCTTCTCCAGGCTGAACAATCCCAACTCCTTTGGAGAAGCATTTTTGCTAGTAAAAGAAGCATTTAACTTTCAGTTTTCTTCACATAATGAATGTTTCTAGCATGGTGCATATACAATAATAATCTTACCAAACTTCCAGCTATTTCTTCATGGAAGTAAGAGGTTATTTACTAATGCTTTTAAAGTAATTTAACAGGAGATATTTTCTCTATACTTTTATACCATGATATTGTTTAGCACAGAAAGTGTTATTTGTTGCATATGATTTGCACGTAGAAAATAGATTTTTATTTTCATTGCATATTTGTTAATCCATTTCAAAAAGTATTATACTAATTATAACAGTATGCTTTTCATTTAGATTCTGAATTGCTCATTTTCAAGACTTCTTAAAAAAAAAAATTCTAATCCGTTAATTACTTGTTTAATGGAGTGTATAATTACCTACTTTATGTTAGAAAACTGTTTCCATTTCAAAGCAGGAAGACCGTTCTAGAAATGAAAATATGTAAATACATTCCTTCCAGATACAATATATAATACTTTTGGTTCAATGGTTATTTCATTTCTGCCTGCAAAGAAATTGTTGCTTATCCTCTGTTGGTAGTTATCATTGACACTTTGTTCTAATAGACTGAGTCCTTACATAAGAAAGAAATATTTCTTTAGCAGATACTTGGAGAAGGATTAACATTGAACAATCTATTTTCTACCTAGATATGAGCAAGAAACTGTTTTCTAAACCTATAAGATGTCTTTGGGGACAGGATAAAAGGAGCAGACCAATTCTTAATGTTTAGTAGATTAAATTTTTTTTTTGAAAAATCAAGAGTCAGAAATTTTATTTCTAAACTAATGTTTCATTAAATATTTGAAGTTAAAAGTAATTTTGAAATAAAACTCAGAAAGGTAATGTCACCAATGGGCTATGCTTCACCCTTGATGAAGTGTGACCTAGATTTGGATAAACCTGCTGCACATCTGATTGTTCTTGAATAGTTTCTCTTTTGAATTACTGAAGCTAAGGATCTTTCAATGCTGAGCAGGAAGTCACTAAATTAGGGCAAAAATTTGGGATTCTTTCTGTCAACCTCACTTGTAGGCTTGCATACCTACGGCTAATCTCAAAACATACAGAATTGCTGATTAAGAGAAATCTGGTGAATTATAGACAATAACAAATCTCCATCTCAGTGCTCTCTAATTCAGTACATCCTCATCTGACAATAGACAGATCAGTGCGATGGGGCTGAAATTTATATTTTTCTGTAGGTTACTGAAATTACTTTTATTGTTTAGAATTATCTATGGTCATTCTTTTGCAACACTTCTCAACTAAATGATTACATTTCCCATTTCATAGTAAGAATTATTTGAGGTAAAATAAAACAGGTAATCTTACAGGCATCAGACAAAAATCAGAAAGTTTAGGGACTAAATTTCTCCCCAAATAACTATATCTAATATAAATTTTAAGGGGTTATTGGGGAAAGATTTGGAGACTGTCTCCCTTTTTTGTGGAATTAACAGGATGACTGACACATGACTGAGTATCCACCTAGTTATAGTCAAAATAAAATGTCCAGGGTTATAGAGTAAGTATTCCAGGCTAATGACTGCAAGTTTTCATGCAAAGAGAAAAGTTGGGATCCTGAATTTTAGGAAAGTGAATATACTGTTCATCAAGGAGTTAGTCAATAGGATCCTGGGGGAAAATAGCCTCAGGGACAAGGGAGCAGAAAGGAGCTGGCTTTTCACAGAGTGTAAGAATTCTTGATCCCCAGGTGTAAGAAATTGGTAAGGAAGGCAAGAGATTGACATGGCTGAGACAAGACTGCTGGCCAAAAAACCAGGCAAGTAAGAAATGCACAAGCAGTGGAAGGGAGGACAGGTATCATGGGAGAAATTCCCATGTTGTTTAAGGATGTGGTCAGGAAGGCCAAAGTACAGGTGGAACTGAACTTGTAAGAGATGGCAAGTATGATAAGAAGGACTACTGTAAGTCAGCCAGAGAAGGAAGGTCAAATGCGGCATATCACCCAGATGAGTAAAACTGGCAAACTAGTCATAACAGCCAAAAAGGCTAAGGCACTTAATAGCACCAGGAGATATAGGGATAGAGGCTAGCTAGGACTTGAGGATGACAAGAACTTGAATGATAACCTGAATATGAACCAATAATTCATGCTTACAGCCCAGAAGGCAAATGATATCTTGGGCTGCATCCAAAGAAGCACGGCCATCAGATTAAGGGAAGTGATTCTACTCCTCTACTCCATCGGAGACCTCACTTAGAACACTGTGTTCAGCTTTGGGACCCTCAGCACCAGAGAGGTGGATCTGTTGGTGCAGGTCCAGAAGAAGGCCACAAAAATGACTAGAGATCTGTAACACCTGTCCTATAAAGGCAGGCTGAGAAAGTTGGGCTTGTTTGTCTTGAATAAAGATGGTCTAATGGGATGTGTCCCTGCTTATGGCAGGGAAATTGGATTTTTACTTTCCCTTCCAACCTAAACTATTCTATGATGATGATGATTGTAGATACAGGAAAAAAAAAATTAAATTAACTTTGTGAAACACTGGAACAGGTTGCCTAGACACATGGTACACGGCCCATTTCTCGAAACATTCAAGGTCAATTTGGATGGGATTCTGAGCAACCTGCTGCAGCTGAAGATATTCCTCCTCATTGCAAAGGGTTGGAATAGAGGATCTTGAATAAACCCTTCCAATCCAAACTATTCTATGGTTCTTAGTATTTTTCACCATTGCTAGATTTAAATTCTTCTCTGAGTCTTGCCCCAGCTTTGTCTCAGGAAATGGAACATGATTTCTTTCTCTGCAAATATCTGCAGCAGCTATATTAGGCAGACTTATAAAAGACAAAAAAACTTCAGTAAGGATGTCTGGGGACATTAAATGGAACTAGACTTCCCTATAAATAAAAACACTTTCAGAAATACACTAGATTGTGTATTTCAGCTCAATTCCATTTTTGCCTATGGCCATACTACAGTCACCGATAAAATATTTTTAGTGCTTTATTTACCTTACTGTAGTTTTCAAGAGCTTTGTTTTGTTTCTTATTTCAGTGAAAAATAAATCTTTATAAATATTTCTCACTTGAATAATTTCTGTCTCATGAATTTTTTGTGGGTGGTTACGTTCTTGTGTTCTTGCATTTCAGCTATTGCATCCTTTTCTCTAAGTTTCTCGTCTTTAAAACTATATTTAAACCTCAGTGTCACATTTCTTTTTCACTGAAATAATATTTGAGAAATAAATTTCAGGACCTATTATGAAAGGCTGTTCTCTGAATTCACACAAATTCATAAAAAAATATGCAGAGTTTGAAAGCCACAATGGGGTTAAATGTGCTTGCTAAGGTTTGTTGGCAGCTATGGTGAGTGACAGAGAGTCTTTCTTTACAAAAAGATCTCAATAAAATACAAGTGATAGAAATTTTTATATCACTAAGCTAGACACTGGAAGCCCATGTTTCATTCCTGTTATATGAGCAGTTTGGTCTCTGTCTCATTCTCTGTGAACATCTGTCTGTGTTACTAAGCCGTTCACATGGTTTAGCATGATTGGTAGCTCTGTCCAGAAGAGACTCAGAGTATGGAAGCTCATGCACTGCACAGCAGTCTGAAGGTGCATTGAAAGTGTGAAACTTGTATGTTATTTGTCATTACTTTGCTGCACTATAGTAAATTAAATATATGGAAATCTCCTTTTACTATAGATAGCCATGCGCTTTATACTTGCAAGGACAAGCTCATTGGAAATAATACCTAGATTGAAGATTAATATTAATTTTCCATTCATTTTCCATTAATTAATTTTCCATTCAATTTTTTCATATTTTATGAAGTATTTAATCTATTTGAATAATAATCTAATTTCCCAGTGTGGATAATTCTGTTGTTCTGTTTAACTGAGCTACTCAGTTGCCTGTTCTAACCCCAATGTTGCAATGGCAATCTACATTAATTCTTAAAAAAAATTAACATGTTGAAAATTTTAAATGAGCACAAAGGAGAAAAAAGCAAGAAAATTGCAAAAACAAACTTTACTTGAAAAGTTACTATCAAGAGCTATAGCATTTATCAAAACCAAGTAAGCATGTACAGAATTGTCAAATGAGAACCCTGTATTTTCTTCATTCTCTTTTCCAAAAGGAGTGGAATGGGGTCTCTGGGGATTTCTCGCTTTTCTTGCCTTTCATAAAGGTGGATATTACTCTATCTAACTTGGCAAGCAACTGGCAAAAGTAGTGCAGCAATAAAGCTATATTTAAACAACTCAAGCTTTAGGTTCCGAAACAACCTCTTTTGTTCTCATACTTCATCCTTCCTGCAAAAGACAACTTTTGACCCAAATGGTATGTTTTAAAATAGCTTTTACTTCATATCAAGGGAATTCTGCTTGTTTACACTCTGCTATCCTTTTAAGTACTTGTTCCTTGGTGCTGATAAAGTTTGAGTGCTCAGTTAGAGGCCTATTTTTTTTATTATACAAGTAATCTAATTTTGTTATTTTTAATATTTGCACCCCATTTTAGTACCAACTGAAAAGCAGGATATAAAAGAATTTTTTTGTAACATCTTCATGGCCCTAGGTATGCATACTGGCACTGGTTTTACAGAAGCACTTAACTGAATTAAGAGCTTGACTCCTCCTTATTTAGAAAATAACACACTTATTTATGATGTATTAGATTCTAATCTGATTTACTTACAGAGATCTCACATGTTTATTTTTGAGCCAGGTATATTCTTCACAAGCCCTTTCCTGACCTGGGATTATATATTCACTTGTTCCTTCAACCTTATGAAGATGTTTTGTACATCCCTATCTGTTAACTTCTCATTTATTCTACATAAATAATCTACAGTGAAAGAGCTTATGAGGCAAAACTGTACAATGAAAGTGTTTAAACAAACTACAAGAAACTAAAATCAAATCCTTACTGGGGCAATGAGAGGTCTAGAACTAACAAAAATAAGCTACATTCAGTCCTGCTTTTTTCAGAGTTGTGCGAAGACACCCGGGACAAAATTATTAAAAGTGTTTATGTGGAATTTGAATAAAAGTGTGTAAACTGATTCTCTCAGTTACTAGAATACCTCTAGCCTTTTATTGAATGTAATAACTAATTTTTAGTGTATTAATTATTACTGATTTTACATTCCCATTTGTGTTTTAAACAAGTATTGTTTGCATATTTTTTATTCAATTGGATGCATTCCATGAGGTAATTTTTTGTTGTCTGAGGTCTTTTCTTTGTTTTATCTGTGTAATTATTAATGCTTTTCTCATTATGTTACTGCATCATGTTATTGTATTGCAAAAAAAGTATAACTGAGATTTAGTGGGAAAGAATGCAAAATGATTTACAAACTAAGCTGCCACTCATACCTTTGAATACAAAATGAAGCATTAGTATAACAAAAGAGAAGAAAGACTTTACATGGTTTCCTCATTCAGACCTGTAATGCAGAGATGCAGAAGTAACAGATAAAGTTTTTCAAAGCAGTTTGGAATTCGACTTCCTTTAATCCACCCACTCAAAGATATTTATTTTTTTATGACATTACACGGTTCATTTGAATACTCTGAACTGCATTTAACGTGCCTGTCATTGCATTTCTTGAAAATTCTTATCCTACAATGTTTCTTGAAGAATCAAATTCATAAAAAACTCTGAGGAGTCTCCTTGCTTTTATCCCTTAACTAGGAAATGGATTCCATAAAGCAGAACATTTATATATAGACTGTGTCATGGCTGTGTTCTCTGATAAAAAAAAATTGCATATTCACCAAGGGGTCTTTTTTAATATAATTAAAAAAAAATATTTATTTGAAAACACATCTCTTAAAATAAAAAAAAAGATTGCACTGGATTATATATAGTAATTTTTTAAGAGATTCAAATTGCAATAGACATGCGATACCTGTAGCACTCTGTTATTATACTATGTGTAAGAAATTTAATCAAAATTAAATTGGTCTAAATGTAGGCTTTACACTGAAACTGCTGAACTTAGATAAGATCTTGTAGTATCCTTGTTGAATTTCTTACATTACTTAAGCATAACTAGTTTCTTTAAGAAAAGGGTGTCCATAGATGTTGTCCTGGTTTAAGCATTACTAGAAGCTCATGTAGTTATCACAGGGAAAGTTATCACGAAAGACTGCATGGAAGTTTGATTTCTGAAAAAAAATATTTCAAGAAACATTACAGAAAATCACTCTTATTTTACTGTTTATCTGTTGGTACTATTTCTCCTCTATAACATCTTACATCTTGTCTTCAAAAGAGGCAACAGGATCACTATACTTTAAATTTTAAATATATAGGCAATGGTCTAAAAATTTTAAATGAAGACTTTTGGGGTTTTCATAGTTCATATTTTCATAGTTTCATTATTCTTTGTCTTTTTTGTTTGTTTGGATGCTCAATTTGTTTTGGTTTTTTTTAACATTCCTTTGTAATGTGACAGTGTTACTGCAAAATACTTGAAAAACTGTTTCACCAAATTTAGTAATTAGCAGGCTTAAAGGGTAAGAAAATTTTTGGCTTTTTTTTCTTCTTTTATTCTGTTACATTTTGTTTATGTACTTAAATATGACGGTATCTATTCATAGATTACATGGGGAAAATAAATGGTAGCTCAGTATCTGATTTGAAGTCTGTAATAGAACTATCTGGAACATTTTTCTGAGAGTGTTTATCTTACTTTCTTTATAATGAATGAGAAAATTCTTCCCAACATCAATTACTTTTGTTTGAAAAAACTAAGTTTTCACAAAGTGATATGGATAATACTAAGTGACAATATATATAAACAAGACATTTATTTATTTGTTAAATAAATTCCCCTGTGCCTTATCTCTTATCATCCCATGGCCATCATCCACCAATGCCACATTCTTTGTCTTCACTTCTCAAGGCCTCTGCCATTGTACCAGGTCTATATTTCTCTACCTCAATGCAATAAAGTTGTAAATATGACATTCTATACAGAATGACTGCTTGTTACTCTCTATGAAACTATGTTTGCACCACATAAAGATAAACACAAGTAAAATAAATTATCTATAAATACCTGCTCAGATGGGGAAAGTCCTGTCACAGTGAGGCAGTTTAGGTAGAGCAAGCCTGAAAAGCCTCAGTTCTGATGCCTTGCAAACTCAGTATAAGGCTTGCAGCCTTTTAATATCCACGGCAGTATTTATTATTGGGCTACATAAACAGCTTGTGATTGTAAACAGCTGTCTGTAGACTATACATCCCCACAATTATTCAAAGCATATTATTGGAAAAGCTGGTATGCTAATTTTAATTGGAAATATCATAAAGTACTGCTTTGATTTTGAGGGGTTTTTTAATGATTTTCTGCATAAGGTCTTGTGCATATAAGTATATATATAACTTTAAAAATTAATGGGTTTATATATTACTATCATTATAATAATAACGGGATATGTTTTATGCAGAGAGTTCTGACTGGGAAGGATCTAGGAAGGCTACCAATGACAGCAAAACATCGTGGAAAACTGAATGCAGGGTATTAAACTTTAGCTTGTTATGGACCAAAAAAAAAGATTTCAGAACAAAACCACACTTTCACTCCTTTTAAAGTGAAAAAATCCAATATAAATTTAATGTTTCAAAAGAATTTCATCAAGGTCTGTAGCAGAGAAATGCTTCAGTAGAGGTTTATTCTGAGTATCTGATGATCAGTAGCAAATCCTGAAATTTTTTTAGCCACTGTAAAAAGGTTTGTTCTCTAGAATTTGTATCTCTCGAGAACAGCTTGAAGCAGCTCAATATTCTTTGGATGTCAGTTGTTGCTGATGGCCATTTGCTCTGTCAGCATGACTATCATAAGGTGCATTGAAGTAAGATCGATTTGGTAAAGAGATTAGAGTTGTGGAATCTGCTTTCTATTTTTTTGTATTTTTCTTAGTTGAGTCTTCTCTTCCTTTGATTGCGATTTCCTATCAAACTACTTTTGGTTAAACTCATGGTGTCCTGGGGTGTATTAGAAGTTCTGTGTTCAGGAGGTTGAGAGAGGGTCTCCTCCCCCTCTACTCTGTCCTGGTGAGACCATATCTGGAATAGTGTGTCCAGTTCTGGGGCCCTCAGTTCAAGAAAGACCGGGAACAGTTTGAGAGAGTCCAGCAGAGAACCATGAAGGTGATGAGGGGATTGGAGCACCTTCCTTACAAGGAAAGGCTGAGGGAGCTCAGTCTCTTTAGCTTGGAGGAGACTGAGTAACGCAAGAAGGGGCTGACATTCATGATCAATGTGATCAGCCAGAATCTGTTTATTGAGAGCATCAGACAAGCTTATATACAGCTATGGTTAACCATGCCCACTACTCACTCCGATTGGTCACATGTTACATCCATCAATGTAGAACCCTTCCCTTGCGGTTTCTCTCTCTCCTCCTTCCGGTACAGTTGACCACGAGTTCCTTGTTCACTAGTTCCTCAGCA
>VZTY01010764.1:133150-174114 GCA_013400935.1 Turnix velox | reverse complement strand
ATATCTATATTATATTAATTTAATTTTTAAACACCTACCAAATATGCAAGCCTTCCATTTTTTGTTAAAAATGCAATAATAGAAGTGTTCTGATAGTAGGTAAATCTGATAGTCGGCTTGTCACTAGTGGTGTTCACCACAGCCCAGCAAGAGACCAAGGGATCAAGTGCACCTTCAGTAAGTTTACAGGTAAGTGAGTATGTTGGTCTGTATAGGGATAGGATAGCTCTACAAAGGGATATAGACAAGCTGGATTGATGGGCCAAAGCTAGTGGTCTCTGTTTCAAGAAGATTTATTTATTGTAAATAAATGTTCGCTTAAAAAAAAAGAAGAATATTCTCCAACTGGAAAGACAGAAGACATCCACCCTAAAATATTGTTATTAAAACCTGAACAGGATCATGGAAGCCATCCCATAGATAGGCATTCTGAAGCTTGCCTGCACTGCAGATAGCTCTCTTAGATACCACTGCAGCAGAGTAGCAAGCCTGTCCTTCTACTTCTCACCTCTGGAGTACTCAGCTGCCTGTAGTCAAAACTTATGTTTGCCATTTGCTCAGAATTTGGAGCACACCTGTAAGACTAAGCACAATAAAGGAACAACTAATCTCTTGGGCTTGGCAAAATGGTTAAACCCATGGGGTACATGCAATAACCTAATAATTGGAAGAGTTATATACATATTTGAAGATCTAACTGTTACATTGTTAGATACAGGAGCCCAAAGTGGCACTTCAATGCTTTATTTTCTTTGATAAAAGAAACAGCTACTTTTTCCTTTTCTAGGTAAAGCAGCATCTAAATCCTTTCATAACATGGGTTTCTATGTATGTGAATGATTGTCATTGAAAAAATGCTCAGTACCATTACTATCTACTTGTTTTATATTTAACTTAGAAAATTAAAAAACAAAACAAACCCAAAATAACACAGTTCCTGGGAATCAGAAGCTGAAGTTTCTCACAGGATTAGTCTTCAGAAGTTCTTTACTTTGCATAAGTTAACTGCCAGAATCCCCAAAATTAATTCCACTGATGTAGAAAAACATAGCACTTATAAATAACTACAGTTTTCTGAAATAGTATATATATGAACTAATTTTCTATCTTTCAGATATAATGGGTACAAATCCTAGATATTTTACAGTAGTTATGTGGCCTTGCATCTTTATCTGCATTTTATTGGCTCTTCTTGTGACATTGTTACTGTAAGTAAATTTTTTTCCAATTCTTTTTGACCAATTCTTTCCCTTTGTAAATCTCCAGTTTCTACAGAATTTTCTATCTTCAAGTGCATATCCAGATGGCAAGCAGAGCATGAGAAAACTCATATAAATGCACATGCTATTATGGATATTATGACAAAAATTTTATTTTTTTTATTAAATACAGAAATAAAGCAACAATTGCAAGGAGTTGAAGACATTTTTCAATAGTGAATGTGCTACTTTGTTATGGAAATAATGAACTTCTGTTCCATTGATTCTACATAGAAAGAGAACAATTAGACCACCTTTGTCACATCTAGGCTCACCAACACAATATACTGGGGTTAGAGATTTAATAGTCTTCTTCAGGTTTCATTAATCTGCATATCCTATAATTTTTGTAATTTAATTTTTTTTCCTCAATTGAAATCTATGGGAAGAAAAAAAGAGCAAACATAATCCAAATATCTTCAAACATTTTCCATAAAAGTGTGTAATTTAAATGGCTGTTAGGTATTTTAAAAATAATTTTTCTTGCTATTTTCTTATTTATTTGCCTTGATAGCAATCAAACTACAGTTTCATGAGAGTTTTAGCATTTATTTCACTTAGAGTCTCATAATAAACTTCAGTCATTTACAATGGGTCTCCAAGTCATTAATGTGAATTAGTGAAGTTCTTCTGTATTGCTACAGAAGTAATGAGCTTATGCCTCAGAGTATTTGCATTTTACACAACATCTCTACCTTTTTGTACCTTGCATATTAAACAACATTTCCCTTTTGTAATGGTCTTTATGTTATCCATTGAACTTAATAATGAAAAACACATAATTACACCTAGCCATCTGAATTACTGGATAAGAACTGAATTTTAATTAATTACAGTAGGACTGGACAATTCCCTTTCCTGGTAATGGTGAGGAAATGAAACACCCTATAACTAAGCAAATGTTCCATAATCACCTTCAGGGATAGCCTTGGTGTCTTGACTACATTCCAGTCTGAATGTTACTTCTGTCTAAATAACCTCTGCAGTTTAACTGAAATTCAGTACTCTTATTGAATTGCATGATAAAGACGCTTCTAATTATTTTAAGGTCAGCCTTATTTCAACCAGGACAGAAAAACCTTTAGTGAATTTGTGCTTAGTTTTTTTCCCTTCAGTTTCCTAGAATATAATATGCAACACATAGCATATCAGAAGAAGTTATATTTTCTATGGGGATAATTTGCCATAATTCTGATGCTTTTTTTTAATTTGTGAGTCTGATGGATTTATTTCTTTGTCACAAACTCTTGTTGTTAAAATACTGAAATATGTTATATTTCTGCAAATAAATATAAATTCTCACTATCATCCACTACTGCAACAGACTGTGCTTTTAAGTGTAACTGTCAAGCCACTTCTTGTTGAGTGTCACCTAAGAAAAACTGAGCAAGTGCTCTCATTCGTTTTGTGAAGTGACAGGATGACTAGGTGATCAAATAATTTAACAGGATCAAAAGAAAGCATTTCTTCCATACCATAAAAAACCACTGTCTTCTTCAGGACCGTAGCAAGATTTTTCTGCTATGCAAGTGCTCCACAAGATTTCTTCTGTCTGTTGCTGAATCGATATAGACAACTTAGTAAGCCAAGGGTTTCACCCAGAACACAACATGTTTGTTAATTTATGGTAAATGTTAGTGGAGCCAAACAGTTTTTCAGTGGTACATGAAACACAGTTTTAAGTATACATCCAGCTTCTGATTGAACTGACCCCAGTCTGGGACTTTCCCTGTGGCTGCTGGGGACATGATCCTCATCCTGGGAGTTTGTATGCATTGTATACCTTTTAATCTTTTTTCCTGTTCATTTTATTCATTATTTCATTATATATTAAAGTAGTTTAGAATTTTTCTGAACTCAGAAATCTCTTCATTCCTTCCTCTCCTCTCTTTTGAGAGAGGAGATGGGGCTGTCTGTCATTTGGAGGGGCCTTTTTGGCCTAACCCAGGACAGATGATTTTGGCGAGCCAGGCAGGAGGAGGAGAGAAATATTGATTTATTGATAGATACTTTGATTAGTTTGCTTGGAAGTTAAAACAGCCATTGCGTCAATAGACAGTTTTCTGCATCTAGGATGGAGGATAGATCCTGGTTTTGTCCTGCACAGCCCCATGTTGCAGCTATTCGGAGAAGATGCCCTCCTATGAGACCAGCTCAAAAAGAACAGACTACTCGAGATATCCTGTGATCACTCTCTATGAAGTGACTCGAAAGCAAAATGACTTTGTGTGAGGTCCTGAGCAACGAAAGACCTTTGAGAAAATTAAACAAGAGATTGTTCATGCAGTAGCACTTGGACCAGTCCAAACAGGACAGGACATTAAAAATGTGCTTTATACTGCAGCTGAAGACCATGGTCTGACCTGGAGCCTCTGGCAGAAAGCACCAGGGGAAACTCATGGTTGACCCTGAGGATATTGGAGTCAGGGATACAGAGGAACTGAAGCCAACTACACTCCAACTGAGAAAGAAATGTGAAGGCAGCATGCGAAGGATTTAGACCTGCTTCAGAGGTAATGGGTACCAAAGCACAGCTCCTCTTAGCACCCCAATTGTCAGTGCTTGGCTGGATGTTCAAAGGTAAAGTTCCTTCTATTAATCATGCCACTGATGCTACTTGGAGTAAGTGGGTTGCCTTAATCACTCAGCAAGCCAGAACAGGAAATCCAAATAATCTAAAAGCTACAGAAGTGATCACAAAGAGGCCTGAAGGCAGAGACTCTGACTGCCATCAGAGGATGTGGTAACACATGCTGAGGAGTCCCCACTATATAATGAACTCTCTGATAATGAGAAACATTATGCTTCATTTACTGATGGAACTTGTCACATTGTAGGGAAACAGCGAAAGCTGCTGTATCATGTCCTACACGTCAAGTCGCAGAACCAGCTGAAGGAGAAGGTGAATTGATTCAATTTGCAGAGGTAAAAACCATTCAGTGGGCCCTAGACATTGCTGAAAGAGAAAAGTGGCCAGTGCTCTGTCTCTACATGGATAGTAGCAAATGTTTAAAGCAATGGAAGCAGAATGCCTGACAGCACAGAGGTAACCCTGTCTGGGCTGCTCAACTGTGGCAAAACATTGCTGAGTGACTAGAGAAACTAGTTGTAAAAGTACGCCATGTAGATGCCCACATACCCATGAGTTGAGCCACTGAGGAACATCTAAACAATTAGCAAACAGAATAGGCTCCAAAGATTTTCCAGACAGATTTGGACTGGGAACATAAAGGTGAACAGTTTTTAGCTCAGTGGGCCCATGATGCTTCAGGACATCAAGAAAGGGATGCAACATACAAATGGGCTTGTGACCGAGAGGTGGATTTAACCGTGGACACTTGTGCAGGTTATCTACAACTGTGAAACATGTGCTGAAATCAAACAAGCTAAAAGGTTAAAACCTTTGTGGTATGGGGAATGTTGGTTAAAATATAAATATGGGGAGGCTTGGCAAATTGACTATATCACACTTCCTCAAACACACCAGGGGAAGCACTATGTGCTTACAATGGTGGAAGGCAGCACTGGCTGGTTGGAAACCCATGCTGTACCCCATGCCACTGCCTGGAAATAACATCCTGGGCCTTGAAGAGCAAGTCTTGTGGCGACATGGTACTCCAGAGAGAACTGAGTTGGACAATGGGACTCATTTCACAACCAACCTTATAAGTACTTGGCCAAAAGAACTTGGTATTGAATAGGGATATCATATCCCCTAGTATGCACCAGCTTCAGGGAAAATTGAGCAATTCAGTTATAGGGAGTTGCTATTCCAAATAGTGTGTTGGGCTATGTTTCCTTCCAGAAAGGGACTGCAGGGTTCCTAGCTGTGTAGTTATACTGCTAGCTACCATAATAGAAAATAACCCCAACAGACTAAAACAAACTGAATGACAAACCTTAGACAAAAGGAAATTCAGGGCCAATTTGTCATGTGCTAGTTCTTAGTTGACCAATGATGTGGAAATCAATTTTAATACAAATTTCATTTTGTAGTTTTAGTAAGAGACTACTTACTAAATATGCTTCACAGGGACCTGAAATACTTGTCCACAGGTAATTTTTTGCATCATGTTTATTAATCCAGTAATTTCCATTAGCGAATGACAGCCAGAAGTTAAAAATATTTTCTCAGCTTTGCTCTGGTCTGACAGTTCTATTCCCATCTGTGCAATTTCATCATGCCCTTTAATAAGAGTAGTTTGGCTCAATCATATCACCTCTTTGATATCTGATGTTGCAGGAGTATAGTTCAATGAAGTAGCCAGCGAAGTAGTATGAGATGAAGACAGAAACACTTAGATTTCTTCTGTGTCTGTCTTGGTCACAGTATGTCATTCACTGTATCAGGTTACACTCCTTTGAGAGCATTTCTTAATTTATCTAAATCATATATTTCAAAGTAAATCATATAAATCAAAGTGAGATTTATTGTATCACCTATACAGTATCTCTAACCTGCCACAAATTTCAGAAAGCAAAAGACTGAATACTATGATGACTTTAGACATAGAAAAATGTAATAAATTAATTACCTTAGCAGATTTTTCCTTCAAGATCTTAATTAAGTGTATACAGGCATTTAAGCATTAAATTATTTTTAGTTATTCATATTTGCACACATATACAAAAAAGCCACAACAAAAAGCCTGGACAAATCTGTTTTCCAGTTCAAATAATCCAAGTCCACTACCTAAAAAGCCTGGAGGACAATAACATTTCTGACCTTTGCAACTTTGGTAGGTACTAGCAAATACTTTGTTTTTATTAAGTCCTTACTTAAATTTGTATAAGACAAGTGCTTAATCTATATAACACAAGTGTTTTAAATAAAATCAGCATTTCAAAATGATTCTGTCTTGTACCTCAAGTTGTCAAAAAATTTGCCTGTTGTATATAAAGTTTTGCAGGTGCTTTTTCACACAGAACTGTACATTT
Source organism: Turnix velox (assembly GCA_013400935.1). Classification (NCBI taxonomy): domain Eukaryota; kingdom Metazoa; phylum Chordata; class Aves; order Charadriiformes; family Turnicidae; genus Turnix; species Turnix velox. Next base: position 167,917 of record VZTY01010764.1, on the reverse strand, counting down.
GAAAATACCTTTGGAAAGACAAAAGTATGCAAGCACATAGGGCTACATTAAGTGAACCGTATAAGTGGATCAAACATAGGGACATAAAGAATCATTAAGGAACTATTTCTTAAAAATATGGTGTGCAGGGCTCATGAACTAATCACAGCACAGATTCACTTTTGTTCTACAAAATGGGTTGCCAAGAAGTTTGACACTCCTTAAAAAGGGATGTGTTAATATTGGAGTCATTCATAAATACCATAATAGCTCTTCTTCAGAGCTGAAAGAGTCTGCAAACCTTCCAGCTGAATGTAATGATGAGGCCATTGATGAGATGACATTTATTTGAGCAACAGGCAGCAAGAGATGGATAGATAAGTCAGACAGATTCCTTCAGCTGACACTGGCTAAATATGCAGTCATAATCAGTATTTCAGAACAGTTATCTCTAATTTGACACTGATGCAGAGAGGTTTCTATGCAGCTTTCTAAAAATGGACTTTGTTGTCACATTGGCATGTTGTGTGTAAAACATACTGTCACTCTCCCAGCCTCTAGGTCTGACTCTTGATGGAGCTTTACTTATTTTCAAGGCATTTATGAATAGAAGACAGAATGAATAAAACACACTTGCATTTGTCCTGAAGTGAAGTGTCAAATTCAATGAGTGTTGAACTATTTTTTTCAGGAGCACAAACAAGACAAAGCAACCAGCAGAAGAAGCTCCAGCCTTTTTGATGCTAGTTATGAAAAGGTCTTTCACTATAGGCTTTTTGTTACCTTGTTCTCACAGAATTTCAGATGAAGTTTTTGGAGATAAGAGCAGGAGGAAATCTTACTTTCATCAGCCTAAAAAAACCTGAGAGCATTTATAATGGTGGCATGTTCCATGTTTTTATCTATGGAAAAGCCATTTTTTTTTTTCCTCAGTAGCTAACATTTCGATGAGTTTTAGGGAGAGATAATTGGATGGAGAGAACGTCTTTAAAAAGTAAGTTTGATTTTATGGCAACGTTTTGATTTTCAAAATAAAAATAAATAAAAGGTATGTGAAAATACTTTTGGTTCTAAAGTCATGACAAAGAATGAACATAAATCATCAAATTTCCATTTGTGTTTATACATGTTCAGCAAACAAAGTGTCATTAATGGAAGCCAAATGACATTTTTAAAATGAGCTGGTTTCATTAAAGGCAAAATCTAGTGGGCAGCTTGTTTCTGCAGTCATAACACACAGCCTCTTCCTGTCCTCTCATTGCTAGGGAGCAAAGCAGACACATCATTGTCACATCTATATTTCTCAGGTGCAAACTTTCACTACAATTAATAGTATTTCACATGCATGCTTAACAAGTTAACACTATGGAGTACTATGTCAGTTCTATTTCCATGATAAATAGCTTAACATTTTTATGTGCAAAGATGCTAAGCTTTTTTTAAAGACCGAATATGTAAACAGGTGCGGTGAAACTGAAGCAACTGGGTGCTGTCTAAAGATCACAGTAAGGTACAGTTTTGGTTTTGTTCTGCTACATTTTTTTCTGAAATTATTATTTTGATTTCTAAACAATTCAGCAAAAAAAAATCTAGAACAAAGATCCTTAAAAATGGACAAACACAGAACTGCAAGTGAGCAAGTGAAAGAATCCAAGAAAAACACAAAACCATGAATTAAAAAAACTTTTTAAAAGAATGAAATAGTAAATGTGTTAATCTGATTGGTGAAAAATGGGATAGAACACCCTTGGAGAAGTGTATGTCAAGGAAAACCAAGACTGAGATATAGATACTCTAAGTCACTATATTTCAGAATGCATTAATCCCTTTTCATCAGGATCATGAACTGAAAATGGAAATATTAGTTTATTGTGAAGCTTACAAGTATATTGAAAGTATTAATGAAGCCTCACATGCAATGGGCCTTTCAATATTTTGACTGCAATTGGAATTTGATCTTGTTTTTATCAACATATGCCCTGAACTTTGGCCCAAATTCATTAGTAAGCTCAAGAGCTTTGAGTTACCTTATTTTTTGGAAAGCATCTGTAGTTTGACAGTGATTCAGAAATGTATTTGAAAGTTTTTCCCTGTGATTCTTAATGGAAATTCTGCCTCTTCAGCTTTCACTATGTGAACTATACTTTTTAAAACAGAACTTTTCAACCCAGTTTTTGAATCTGAATTCAATACAGCTTGTGTTTTCAAGGTAGAATCTCAGCTGAAACATTAGAATCCCACTTCATCCACCCCCACAATAGTTCAGACTAGCATCTGTGAACCTGAAATTGCAGCTGAGTCTCACAAGTACTTATAAAAATAGTTTCACCGTTAACAGTGATAAATTGCAGCAGCAATTACAGCATGTTTGCTGATAGCAATGCACTTGCTCTAGCAATTCTTAAAGTTAGTACGAACTTTATCAACTCCCTACTTTTTGGCTTTTTTGAAAAAATAAAAGTTTTGGAAGCTTAGAAAAATAAGCAATGTTGACCCTCTTTAAGGAGTCAGTAACCTAAAGGCGCCTTAGGTACTTAGCAGTGGATTTCAGCAGTGAGAAGAACAAGAAGTATTGTGCAACAACATGGGTGTGCAAAGACAGGAGAACACAGGGAATTTACTTGAGTGAACACCTCTGTGTCTTCTCCTATTACTGGGTGTAGTTAAATAGAATTAGAAGAACAGAATAGAATTGGCCAGATAATAAAAATTTCCTGATGCTACTGATTGGTACCAGTGTAATTTCTACTTCTGAACAGTCTTCCAGAGACTTAAAAACCCAGGAAAAAATTAAGATTAAAAAAATTAACTCAGGTAATTTTCTTGTTTTAGGTACCCTTATGTGTCCAATCACATAGATGCAGTAAGATTATCTATGGAATAAATAAATGGCAAATTTAAATTTATGAATAGTACTTGTTGATGTCTTGTATGAACAATATTTATTAGCTGACAGGTATAGTATGTGTATGAACTGTGTATTGTTTCATAGTGGATTTTTTCTATAATGCTTTTGACTAAAATAAAATGTGTTTCTATTTTGGAAAGATGTTTGGCCATTTGTTAAATTCCCTCATTTTTTCTGAGATAAAGTTGGAGTCTACATGTTAAACTGAATTCATGTTTGTTGAAATAATCACCATAAATTATGAGAGGATTATACCTCTAAAATGCTGCAGTAAAGAGAAACTCTCAAGTTACAGCCCCAAGAAAAATGGAAGATGAAGGCTTAAGACTTACGGGTGTTTGCCATAGAATGTCACAGTCTGTGAGAGATGGAGATAATGCTTTTCAGCTAACAAGTAGGAACATAAATTTTTACTTCCGTTGCTCCTGAATAACCATTTCATGTGACATGCAGTATGTCCTTTAAGACCCAATTGATTGCATTAAAGATATTTTAGTGTCTAATTCCCTATTTACAAAGCCTTTAATTGAAACTGAGTTATTTTTTTGAGAATTGATATGCACTTTAAGGTATAATTTCTGAATCACCCTTCTAAAGTGCCAGAATTTAGCAGAGCTTATGCTGTGTTCTGAATTTTGCCCCCAAAAATATATTTAAAATTAATTTATGAGCTATTCCTTTACAATACCAAATACCCAAGTATCCATATACTTCTAATTTAGAAGACACTTATTTCAAAACTTCTAAATAGATGACATAGACTACATTCTAAATTCTTATGTACCCTGTTCCTTTTGTCCATACCCAGGTCAAAATTCATACTTTTTTCCTCCTGAGTATCAATTACAGCAAAATCTATTCAACATGTATTGTGAGGGTAAAAACTTGGAAAGGATAGGTGGAGAATGCTGAAGGAGAGGGAGAAAGCTGTAGTAATCATCAGGTATATTTTTGTATATAAATGGTTTCAGGAGATCAAAGACCTTCAAATGCCTCTGGTGTTCACAGTTGAAAGGTGTGAAGATGCATAAGATATGGAAAAGATACCTTGAAGCATTATAAAAGCATCTTAGACACATTAGCCTTAGCTGGGGCTTGAGGAAATCAATTCAACTTTCTTATTTGAAGAGAAAGTTAAGAAACAATTTGGTCTCTATGTAGAGGCACAAACACAGAAAATAGTAGAGAGGCTTTTCAGCCCTTTTGAATATGGTATGAAAGGATGCAAGTCTGTATTCTTGCTTCAAGCTTTATCCATCAGTGCAATAGTAGGGCAAGTGATATAATTACCAGTGTTCAAAACAGATTCTCTATTACAGTTCTGTGGAAAGCTCAGGAACATTTTTGGGTAATGGTAATTTGAGACTGGAAATTGGGATTTTTGGATCCATCTTAATTCTTTTTTTTACATGCCTTTATGAACAGAATTGGCTGTGTGAGCTACATGCTAACAATAGTGGCAGCTCTTTGTTAAAAAAAATAATTGTAATTCATCAGATCAGCTACCAGCCTCTGGGCTATATATTTTTTGTTTGTATGATGCACAATCAGCTTGTTGTCATCTATTCTGCTCCTGTCAGATACTGACTATGACAAAGTCAAGAAAAGACAGATCAGTAATCTTAGACTGTTCAAGAAATTCTATTCATGTTGATGACTGTCCGTCTCTTTCTTACCTCCTTAGGGACATACTGACAACTAAATTTAAATCTGAGCAGTCTCTTCCCACTATCCCTGAGAATTTTTCAGTGTTCTAAATCTGCTTTCCTTCAGTTCTCCATTCTTTCCTTCTCTCCATAGTGAGAATATAATTCAGCTCCTAGGATTAAAAGGGTGTGTTTCACCCAAACAGTTCCCTGCTATTGCAAAGGCTTACTTACTTTTGGAATGTTGCTCATGGATAAGTTTTCTATGAATAGATACACTTTGCTTTTAAGGATTTGAATGTGTTCGAAAATAACATATTTCTAAAAAGAAAGGCCATAGGTTAATTCAATCAATATTTGGTAAGCAGTGAAATTTATAATAAAATATTCTCTACTTCATGATTTCAAGGTCAAATATGATTAAAAAAAAAAGCTAAGATGCCACCCAGAAATATAGAAAATTACAACGTCATATACATTTCTAACTAAGACCTTTTAGATAGGTAGTATAATCCATTTCAAACCTTATGGCATATTTTGTACACAAAAATAACCTGTGTCCCATTGATTTAATCGTTATGTACTAAAATGCTGGCCTGACAGACCTTTGGAATTTCTCAGGCAAAACAAAACTCCTGTTGTTAGGGAAGGAATTCTCTTCAGACCAGTTTTTAGCCTTCAATAAAAAGACAATACGCAGAACCTTAAAATAAAGACAGCAAACCACAATGAAAATAAATAATAACAAATATGAAGCAAGAGCTATCCTGCATAATGATGTTAAACTGTCAGCTTTGTGTAGCTCTAAGTCTATTAAAATGCTCAGCTATATTTGCAGTGAAATACTTTTCTTACAGTTTTAGTATGATCTTGGTAAGTGAAATGCTATTTATATATCCTTTTCCTATTTTTATTTAGAATAGTAGAAGAAACTGAATGAAAGCTTTGATACTCATTTAAGACATTTAATTCATTCTACAGCTACAGTAAATGTATAGCAAAGGGTGGGGAATAAATTATTTAAGAAATGTAGAATAATGTTTTTTTGCAATTCTTAAGGACGGTTTTTTCTCATAAAAGTTTGGTTCCTTTAATTACAAACATAGATACTGAATGGAAGAAGAGAGCTAGCTGATTACATTGAAGGAGTGCTTCAAAGGGGGCAAGTTTTACGATATGGTAGCAATGGAGCTGTTCTGTGTAGCATTTCAAAACTGGAAGGACAGAAAAGAAAGCTCATGTATCATATATAACAACAATGACCTTTGGGAAGTTGCCTGTCAGGCAACATAACATGGAGGTTTTTTTAGTTTGTTCACTGGATGCTACAGTTAGGATAAAGAAAGAAATAAAATGGCAAACAGTGCTAAGATAAAGCTGCAGTAACCATTGACATGAGCAAATGTATTGTGTATTCTAGAAAGAAATGCTCCTAAAAAAATATGACTCAGAGATGAGCAAGATATGTAGAGACAATACTAAAGATCTCATTGATTGTGCCATGTTACTCAATGTTCCTTTTCCTCTCATGTCTCATAGTTAAAATATGGTATTACAGCTATGGAGATCTTTTGATACTTCACCCTTTCTGAATGTCCATTCTTATATATTATACTTTATAAAGATGAGAAATTAGTTTCTTTAAAAATCAAAAATAGTTTTATTGCTCATAGTCTTAATTATTTCCTAGATTTGGTTCTTATAAGTCTGCTCATATTCAGATGTGTGAGATATTCAAATGATCAGTATATGCAATATTTATTGATATGAGCAGGCATAATACAAGTCATTAAAACTTCCAAATTTCACAGAAAGTGTAAAAAATCTCCACATAGTCTCTCACATACTGCACAATTCATGTAACACATTGACAGAAAAAGCATTAACAATTTTCAAGGAAAATATCAGACTGCATTGCTCCTTTCAACTTACATCTAACATAAAAATGAGTTAAAAACAAAGCTTCATAAGCGATTTACATAACTACCACTTCAACTCAATTGTCTTGATTGTCCCATTACTTTTTCACTTTGACCAAGTCTTTTAGAAGTGTTTGATTTGCTAATCATAATAAGAATACTGTAAAAAGACCCAGATGCTCCACACAACACTAACTCAAAAGGTCAAAAGAGTTTTTTCTTACTAAACAATCCTCATCAGTGTATTAATATAATTAGATGAAGCTCATTCATCCAATTTCAGATACTAATTTACTCTGAGACACTTTCTACTTAGTCAAACTGGGATTTTTTTCCAGCTATATAATCAGCACATATATTAAATTGTAAAGAATGTTAAAAAAAGAAAATAAATTATTATATTGGTTAATTTTTCCATATGATCTAAATGCAAATCTTTATTCAAAAAGGGATGAGAGAAAAATTTCTTTGGATAATACAGATTTTTATTGTGTTTTTCCTCCCAAGGGTGTTGCTGTCATTAACATTATCATCATAAGCCAGTAAATAGGTATTTTCATTTTGAGACTAGGGGCTTACACTTATTAAGGGAAGCCAGCATTTTAATGGAAAAGATTGTTTGATGTGAAGGATAAAGAGATCATTTAGTACTGCTAATGCTCTGCATTATATACTTCATTAATTGCATGTCCTATGTAGCTTACCTTTAAGTGTGCACAATTACATCAAGCTCATTTATTTAGCTATATATGCTGGCATACTGTTGAGCTGCTGTCTGTCTACTATATTCTTTGGCTTTCAATTTACACACAAGTAGAATGGCTTTTGTAAATGATAATTATGTGGGGGAAAAAAAAGAGCATTCCATGGCATTTTATCAAGGAAGTTCAATTGCAGTTTGCTTGGATTTTATTTCAAGAACTGTTGAAGGTTAGTTGTGAACACAATATATGAACTATTGATCTAACACCCACGCAGTCTGTGCAGGATAATTATGAGCAAATTCATTTACTATCATAAGCCACTAGTTTGCAGTCTTTTGGCTTGGCACAGTATTTTCCTGAATACCAATATTCTTTAAAGAAAATTGATGAAGCTTCCCTTTAAAGTAGTTTTTTAAAGAAGTACTACTCAATTAACTTAGAATTTAATCTGTAATTCTTCCATGAATCATACTGCAGTCTTGACCTTTAAAATCTTATTTAGTTTTTTGTTTACCTTTTATCTCTCTGATACTGGAAATATTACTTATCTTGCAGCTGTGAAACCCAATTACTGGGACAAAGAATTTGAGGGTATTTTTTAAGAAACCTGCAGCTAATCCTTAATGGTGTACTAGTACTTGTACTAGTACAAGTACTGTAATTTTATGCATATCATCCTATCTCTAAGATTCTCCATAATTCTGAATATTTCTTATTACAAGTAAACACTCAAATTATCAGGAAACAATTCTGTCTATTTCAGGTCATTATGATGGAAGGTAACAAAAGCTGCTGTTCATTTTTAAGGAAGTACGCTGACTATAAGTTTCTCTTCACATCTTTTGGAGCTCCTGTGACTTCAGCAGGTGTTTTTAGAGGCACAGTTATCAGAGTTATTTTGTTGATAGAAGTTGGAACAGTATTTTAAAGACTGACCAGGATGTGGTGAATGATGAAGGTCCTATACTTTCAGCTGAGAAGGGTGAATATAATAAGCTATTAACATAACTTAATTTTCACTCTGCATTTTTCAAATTGAATTAGATAGCTTTAGTGAATATATGAAATAGATAAATGTGAAAAAATTGATACATTTCTTTCTCTAGATTAGTTGATATGAAGAAAGTACAAGTGAATAAGACAACAGACATTTCAATTCTGAACATAGTGTTTGAAAGCAATCAAAAGAACACAAGCCTCTTCTCTAAAGAACACAAGCCTCTATAATAAATTTATGAACAGAGCCACACCTTGTCTAACAGTTTATGTTTTAGCGAGACAATTTCTATTTTTTTTCCCAGGATAAAATTCTTGGAATTTTTTTCACCTTTATAATCTACTGCACATTTTCTACATGATTCCTACCTGTCTGAATTCAAAACAGATGAAACAAAATTTCGATCTCATGAAACATTTTTTTTTAAAAAAGCCCTAACTACCCCATAGTCATGTTATAATTGCCTTGGCAAAACTGCAGTTTTTTTCATCTCAAAGTTACATACAGAGAAGGTATCCTACAATCTGAAATAGAGTCCCTTTATTTCAGAAATATATAATTTATCAGAATCTAATCAGATATTTCCTCTGAGGTACTCTGAAATGTAGAATGTGTTTTACCTAATGGGTATTGTACAGTCACTCTGTATTTGCTAGTGCAAAAGCTATATATTTAATTCTGACTCAGTTGACTCTGCATTTGTTTCCCCTATGATATTTTCATTGTTTGCTCTCTTTTTTGTTAAATCATTTTTGAAAACAAACTTAGTCCATAATATTTAGACAAGCCAGAGAAACTTACTAATCCAAGTGAAGACACTTCGGTGTTAAATTTCTATGAATTATTGTTGTAATTAATTGAGACACATATCAAACCAGGATTACTGAAGGTCATTATTTATCGACAATGACAGTGGCATTTCTGTGATTGAAAATGGACATTCTTACTCTGTGTCTGTTTTTCCCACCTTTATGCCATGAGTGATTTTCCTCAAAAATATTGTGACATTTTTCATCCTTAATCTGTTTCTGACCCATGATGTTAAGGGTAGTAGCAGCACCATATGAAATCACATAACTTCTACTATATAATTTAGGATTATTCCTTACATTTGAAGATGTGATTGAACATTTTGAGTGTTTGGTGTCTAACTCCAAGCTAAAAATTTCCTGAATATTAAAGAAAACTGCAAGCCTCTGTAATAACCTGACTGATTTGCTGGTCTTAGTCTATTGATCTTAAACTTCCTGCATAAGACAGTTGTTTAGTGTGTATTGCCTCAACCCCATTGCAGGACCTTGAACTTGCTCTTGTTAAACTTCATGATGCTTACATTAGTGCATTCCTCAATTTTTTTGAGGTCCCTCTGTATGACATCCCTTGCTTCTAGCATATCAACTGCATTACTCAGTTTGGCATCATCCACAAACAGCACCAGTTCTGATACAGACCTCTGAGAGATATTACTTGTTCTCCATTTGGACATAAAACCATGGACTATAACTCTTTGGAGGTAATCATGCAGCCGTTTCCACATCTACTAACAACTCATCATCAGTCCCACATCTCTACAATTTAGAGATAAAGTCAAAGCCCTTGCAGAAGCTGAAGTATTGATATAATTTGCTCTTCCCTTATCTACCAGTCCAGTCACTTAATGGTAGAAGACTACTATATTTGTCATGTGTGAGATGCACCTTTTGAAGACATATTGGTTGTCTGTAATCACATTCCTGACAAGCAACTGCCTTGACGTAGACTCCAGGAGGATTTGTTCCATGATCTTGCTGAGCATAGAAATGGGGCTGACTAATCAACATTTAAACTTCAGTGAAAGTGTCACTAATATAGAGTTTCTCTTTATTCTTGGATTCTGTTTACATGTAGCCTAACTAAAAACCCCAAATGTCAATTTAAATTTCACTGTAGATTTTTTATATTCCTTGCACTAATCTAATAGAGTTTGTTCTTTTCTATCCGAACTTTTTGGAATATGCAACTGTGGACAATTTTCCTCGGTTGTTTTGTATTCCTTGTTTTGATAGTGACTTGGCTGCAACATTCTTTGCATGTTTCAAAAATGGGAATATGACAATCAAGACTTTTATGGAAATTATTTTCAGTAATATGAAGTTGATGAGATTTTATTCTTGACACACAATGTCTTCTTTGAAAACACAAGAGTGATATAAATAGAATTGCTGTCTCTTTGGGCAATAAAAATATAAAGCATTACAAAGACATTTTAAAAACCAATAAAAATAGAAGTAATAGTAAAATAGAAGGAGGAAAGCTTTCATCTGTGTATCTAGGTATTTAGAGACACTTTCATTAAGAATGTGTCATAACCACTAAAAAAATTCAGAGGTTTTGATTTTAACTACATAAGGTTGCACATAAAATTTAGTCCAGGAAAAACAAGTTTTCAAAAATAGAGAGAATGAAACAATCAAACAATAAGCACCTAAACCACTCCAAAAGACTGTATCCATTTCTGCACTGCATGACTGCGGGCAAATCAATAGGAATCAGAATAACAAAGATTACAAATGACTTATATACTCTCTCATAGTAACTTATCAGTACCTGAGGGGGTCCTACAGAAAGGCAGGGGAAGGAATTTTTAACATAATATCAGATGGGAGGACTAGAAGCAGCTGATGTAAATTGGAGAGGAGTAGGTTTAGACTTGACATAAGAAAGAAATTCTTTACAGTGAGGGTGGTGAAACACTGGAACAGGTTGCCCAGAGAAGTTGTGGATGCCCCCTCTCTGGAGGTGTTCAAGACTAGGCTGGACAAGGCACTAAGCAGCCTGATCTAGTGGGAGGTGTCCCTGCCTATGGCAGGGGGGTTGGAACTCGATGATCTTTAAGGTCCCTTCCAACCCAAACTATTCTATGATTCTATGACTCTATGATTCTTTCTTTTGTATATGCTCGTCAACAAACACACTGTTGCCACCCATAAATATAATTTTTAATGCTGTTTTAATGTTAAATTTGTTCTTATTATTTTTTTCAAAATACATATAGGAAATTATAACTTAACAATTATTTTTATTTCCATAAGCTTTTTACCAATTTTGAAAATGACAATAAATTAACTTTGATCTAGAAAAAAAAAAGACTTCTAGAAGTTCCTTTGATAAAGTATAAGAATAAATAATCTGCAGAATAATGTACAGGAACAGAAGGTCTAAATTTTATAATCAAAATTTAATCCACATTCAACCAATATTCCAGCATGTATAATCACTGCAGATGAGATGATATATTTATATTAATATGTAATTATGATCTATATGCATCTGTATATAAAATTGATCCATATCCCCATTACTGTATATATCCAAAACAGCTTAAGAAAGTGTGGCAATATGGTTTGTTTCTTTTATTGCATTTTGGAAATATCACAATTTAAGCAGAAATCATCCGCATAATCTAATTATTTTTCACAAATCTTCTATTTGATCTTTCAATTTGCATTAAAATGGTAGACTTTCTTAACAGCCTTCTGAAAAAGCACATTGGGTAGCCAAACATTGGGTAGTTTTAAATTGTTTGTTCTCCTGAATTTTCAGGCTGTCATATTCAACCAGGAATATGGAATTGATTGCCTCTTATTTTCGTTTCATTGGTTTGGTTTGGAGTTTTCTTTGGTTGATGCTTGATTTTTTCTAGGGGGATTTGTATGATTTTTTTTTTTGTTAATTTCTGTAAAATATTATGACACTGTGATCTTTCATCTAAATAGATTTTTCAGTAGTTTATTTAAATAAAGGTTTCTAGATTCTTCACTTTATGCAAAAGAGGAAATAATTTAATAAAATACTCAGACCTTTGCTTATTTTTCTTGATTAAGTGAGGTGCCTTAATTAGTAGCACAGTTAGATTAGTTTGCATTCAAGGAAAACACATCTCCCATGTGACTGAATGCAAACAAAACTTGAATCATCCTCTAGTAGCTTTTCTTTCTTTGAAGAAATAATATTCCCTGTTCTCTCCAGAAGAAGGCTGTAGTGACTATTCTACATAGAGATATGGATATGCTTTCACATACCACACTTGAAATTTATTGCTCACCTCCATCGCCTTCATCGCCTTCATCTTTGAGACCCTTGATATCACAGGCTTACAGTCTCTGTTCAGGGATATTGGAAGAAATCCCTGCTGGTCTCTCCTGACATGGAGGATGAGTGTAACTAGTGCGAGCTATAGCTGCTATAGCTTTCTGTGCTGTCTGGGAGACATCATCAGGCCAAATAACAGCTCATGAGCTGTTTGCAAATACAAAGATGAATTCTGAAGTATTTAAAACACCTTAAGAAAAGGCAAGTCTGAGAGGTTCCTGAGCTTAACATTCTACTGTGTAAGACATGTCTGGTAAAAATTAGCTTGGTCTGCAGATGTTCTGAGCAGGAAGTTGCTATCTAGTCAAATACAGTGTGATAATAGCAGTAATATGCCAAATACAGATTATAATCCCCTGAAATCTCAGTGAGGGAATGTTTCAGATTTTCATCAGTCCTAACAGCTTTGGCTGTATCTGACAGCAATGCACCATGTCAACTAAAAATAGTTGCATCCTTAAGTTTCTGATAGTGAGGGCTTAGCACATGCTAAAGATTATGAGATTGAGGTTCTTAATCAACAGTCACTGTGGTAATATGAAGTAGCATTTTCTCTATTAATATTGAAATTAAATATGTTTGTTGTTCAGGGGTAATATTCTCCTGTTCCTTTACTGCTGGTGAGGTTTTGCCTTGATATACACTGATTGTGCCAAATAATAATTGCTAATATTATTTTATATACATATTTGTACCACTAAACCTATAATCAGCATTAGTAGAATTTCTTTAATGAATTTCAAAGCTTAGTATAAACACATTAGGGTGCCTAGGCACTAATAGAGTAGCATGCACATTCCACAAGTAATGAGAACACCTCTTAAATCAGTTGAAGCCAAAACCACAAGTGAGTTATAAATGTATTTGTTCCCTAGTTAAATCGATCTCATGCAGTGCTGCAAGTGCTTATAATGTATTCTGTTTATTCCACAAGGAGGAAAATAATAGTTCTCTTCCTATTCGGCTAAAATACAAGTTAGCTCATTTGGTTGCATTTTAACTATACCAGTTTCACTTTTAATCAGTTTCTGTGTGGTGCTTACAGCGATCTCTAAACTGATGCTGGATAATTGATTTCTAGTAAGAAATATGAAAGAAGCTTCAGTTTGCATGCCAAGAACACTATTTTACAATGCAGACAGCTGTCCTTTTTCTTGTAAAAAAAGAAAAAAAAAAGATATCTGAATATGCATTTCTTCACACAAATTAGTTACTGATGTGTATCACTAAGATAATATTCAGGATCTTATATAAAATTACTTCCGTTGTCGGGGCAGTTCTCAGTTGGTAACATCTGAAAACAGTGTATGCCTCTACCAGAAAGGATATTAATAGATTTCAGATTGCTTAGGGAATCTATATTACAGTTCTCTTAGACACTAGAATAACTTGACTTATCAAAGAAAAACCCCATTTGGATGCTGTTTCCTCAGAAACAGATGAGAGCAGTAGAACCAGTGATAAATTTACTGCACTGTGCAGTAAAATCCTGATTCAGAGTAATCTTATGTGGTTATTTTACAAAATGAACGATATTTCCAAAGACACTTCTGCTGACTATCATGCAAAATAGAAGACAAGTAGGTTATATAAATAATTTTTCCTGCTGTCCTTCACATTTTTCATCAGCCAATTAATGACTTGATTAAATGTCATTAAAGGAAGGGAAGGAAATAAAAAATAAACTGTACATTTTAATTTAAAAATTAAGCATTTCAAGAAGGTTTGAATGGGCTTAGACATCTTAAATGGCTTTGACAGAAGCACAGCAAAATATTGGAATACAAAATTGAGTATCAGGTAGAGATAATAAAGCAAACTCTATTTTGAAAAGATAGTGAGGACTAGTATAATAGACACTCTTCTCGTAATTATTTTCAACCAATACTTACCTTGAACAAGTTTCTGAAGTTTCAGAAAACTTTTTAAATCCAAGTAATCAATCAGTTTCAGTATCTCTCAACCCACTCTCTGCCAAAGGATCCCTCATAATCTGTCATGCCTGTCATATCAAATGCTTGGCTAGAACACACAGCATATTTGACCACCCATAAAAAAATGATAGAACTGGACAAATCTGTCATGCTTATCAACAAGGTTGAATTCCCCTCATAACAAATGCTCACTGAGTAGGGAGCAGTTTCTTCACAACTGAGATTATTACATTATATTTAACAATATTCTGCTATTTCTTGTAAGCATTTCCTAAAATGCACATACCATTTTGCATGGCATAATTAAATGATTGTCTGTGTCCTCCTATGTAATAAGGTTAAAGGAATCTCAGTACCTTCAGTGACAGAAAAATAAAGTACTAGGCACAATAAGGACAAGAGTTAGTACTTCTGAGAAGAAAGATATGCTGTTTTATTTAGAGATGAATAATTGAAGTAGGTTTCATAATTTCTGAAAGAAAGATCTAGTATACCAATTTATATTTTCTCATGAATAAAAATATACCTATTAAAGACAAAGTGCTGGGAAGGAAAAAAGGTAAGTAAGTAATCAATCCATCATTCTTCTGCTTTTCAGAAGAGGGAGACATTATGCATCCATGTGTAAGAGTATGTGACTTAAACACTACATGAACAAACTACATTGACATAATTATGTTAGATTCATGTAGAACTTGCGACAAAAATGTCTTTTTCCTTAAGTTTATTCTCAGCAATATCCATAACATAGTTTGTGGGGTCTATGATGATCATATATGAATTCCAACTAATTCTTGGAAAATTAATCATACACAAAACCCGCTTACACTGAAATCCTGTATAAAAATTAAAAGTGAATTAAGAATCCATGGAAAAAACAACAGAAATTATTTAAGAAGAGCAAATTTTCTGTTAGAATTGATTCAGAACTTGGTGTGTTAAAGGAATTTACACAATATTTTATTGAATGTGACATCAGAAAAAATTCTACAATACCAACCAGAAGTCTAGAGCAAATACAAAGCATGTGATGTTTTTAGAAATGTTGGTTAACATTTAGTAAGACTGATGGATATCAGCACTAAATTTTTTTGAGATTCTATACAAACAATGCATGCATATCAATCAGCAGTTTTTGCTGTCCCGCATCTGAAAAATTCCTCTTTTGGAAAAAAAAGTTCCATAGATTCATTCAGAAAAACACTTAATGCTCAGCTTTATTGTGGTTAAACAGCCACATGATGTCCTTTAACACGGGGTATTGAAATGCACTTTTCAATTCCTTTGCTGTGTAGCTGATAGGTGATTGGCTGATGTCTGGGAAAAACATTGCCTGCTACTCAGATGAAAGAAAGAGATATCAAGTATATCGTTTAAACTCAAACCAGGACAATATGTATTGGACTGAAAAGGTGAATCTACTGCTTAAGAAACATATGGAAAATTTTAGGCTTTCTAAGAAATGTAGAATCATAGAATCATAGAATAGTTCGGGTTGGAAGGGACCTTAAAGATCATCGAGTTCCAACCCCTCTGCCATAGGCAGGGACACCTCCCACTAGATCAGGCTGCTCAGTGCCTTGTCCAGCCAAGTCTTGAACACCTCCAGAGAGGGGGCATCCACAACTTCTCTGGGCAACCTCTTCCAGAGCTTCACCACCCTCACTGTAAAGAATTTCTTTCTTATGTCAAATCTAAATCTACCCCACTCCAATTTACATCCATTGTTGGATGTGATTAAATCAGCAGGAGAGAAAGAAACTACAACTGGTTCTTGAAAGCATGAAGTTCAACTAAATTAGAGGCACTGTCACTCTGAAAAGTTGCCCCTTCATCTTCAGACTGCTAGATGAGAACAGATGAGCATGAAGATAAACAATATAGCGGCAATGGAGATGTAGGAGCATAAGAAGGATATGCTATATTAATAAATGCATGAACTCTTAATAATTTTAGTAGGAAAAGAATGTGGATATAACTATTTCTGACAAAAATATTGAAAAGGAAATCTATAACCATATTATTTCTTTCACAAAAGAATTGTTAGAGTGTTAGAACATGAAATCTTTTAAAATAATCAAATTTAGCCAGTTCATAGAAGACTATTCAGGTTTAAATATCCCAACTATACATTTTTCTATATATAAAATCTCCCCATGTGCTGTTTTTGTTTGTGTGTTTTAGCTTCATATTGCTCCAGTGTGAAATAACTCTTCCCAGAAGGTATGTTGTTATAAATTAGTTAAATATTAATTATAATAGTAACCGCATTTCCCTGCTAGAGTTTCTTTTGTCATACTTGCCTTTTCCTCATTCAAGCATCATCATGATTAAAGAGGAAAAAAATGAATGCATTACATCATTATTATTACACTGCCTTGTATGTATTGAATTCTCTGGTTGCCTTCTGTATCACATCATATGTATGTGTGGAGGGCTTGCTCTACTCTGTCTCTATAGTGGGTAAAGACTAATTACACTTTCCTATTGGATAAACCAAACAAGCTAAATACTATGGAGTGTATGATAAGAAAAAATCATGCTCAGTTGTTGTGCCAAAATTTTTCATAAGTCTTCTCTTCTGGTTTAGCTCTCATTATTACTGAGAAAAAGAGATAACAATGTATGATTCTATTGCTTAAGGAGGTTTTAAGAGCATTTCTCCACTGGTCCATCTAATTTAAAGTGACTTAATGCTAGGAGCAATGTGTGAGTAAATCCCTTCTGTTACAGTAGGTGCAATAAGCTATGATACATAATAAAAATGGTAAAATAAACAGGTCACCATTTGAAGAGTCAACCAGCACTGCAGCAGCCCTGAAATGCTTGTTTCATTTTAATCAAGATGTCACTGTGCTGGCTGTGTGGCAGTTGATGGTATTTTAATGATGGCCACAGTAATCTCAAAAATATTTTTAAAAAAAATTACCAAAATGGACTACTGACTTCCCAGATCATTTTAATGAACACCATAATTATCCTATAAATTGCAACTCTTAAGTAGAAGTGTTTTGTAATGTCATATTCATGAAAACAAAAATCACAGATGTAATGAAATACAAACACTTTATCTGACTCATGATTTCTGTGTTAATTAAGTGCTTGTGTTACTCTAGACAACAGATCATAAAATCATAGAATGGTTTGGCTTGGAAGGGACCAAAAAGATCATCTAGTTCCAAACCCCCTGCTAGACCAGGTTGCCCAATGCCTCATCCAGCCTGGCCTTAAACACTTCCAGGTATGGGGCACCCACAGCCTCTCTAGGTTCCAGTGTTCCAGTGTCTCACTACCCTCAAGGTAAAGAATTTTTTTCTTATATTCAGCCTAAATCTACTCTTCTCCAATTTGCATCCATTACTCCTTGTCATGACATCTCATATCCTATTAAAAAGTCCTGCCTCTGCCTCTCTGTGAGCTCCCTTCAGGTATTGATAAAGCTACTATGAGGCCCCCACCAAGCCTTTTCTTCTCCAGGCTGAACAATCCCAACTCCTTCAGCCTGTTCTCATGAGGGAGGTGCTCCAGCCCTTTGATCATCTTCGTGGCCCTCCTCTGGACCCACTCCAACAACTTAATTTCCTTCATATGTTGAGGGCTTAGAAGATAGGATACTTTAAAACTAATTACTATGTTTACATTAGGAAGCAGGTACATGCATTGGAATGGGTCTAAATATTAAAGAAGTTTAGACTGAAGAGCCAATACTGAGATTGTGCATACTGAAAGTACTGCTGACTGATTATCTCCAGTTGGATCATATAGGCATAATACACATTGGAATTTGCAATGTGTTAGTCCTGCACTTCGTCTGAAAGGAGTCATGCACACTGAAGCTGCTCCACATTGCAAAGCTAAGCCCAGTATATTGGGAAGACTGGGATATTCACTTTGAAAGTGCACTGCTGGCCTTCATTCAATTGTCTATGTATGAGGACCCATGAAGGTCACTTCACTGTTTCTTGGCTATATTTATATACTTTTAAGTTTTACTGGATGTAAGGATCTGTCTGCACCTGCGAAATGTTTGATTTTTTACAATAATGGAATTTTTAATTTATTGTTCTTTATGTCGTGATGTTATTTATGTCTGAACAGACTGAGCATAGACAAAATGCTGATATACTGCATGGTCACAAGGATAACCTACATTTTTTGCAGTTGCTTTGCTTTGGCTTTGTAACTGCTATAAATGTTGGCAGTGGAAACTCCAAGCATTGTCTGTAACTAGAGACTTTGTTTCTTCTGTAACTCAGACCATTACCAGGGCAGCTTTCCTAAGAGATCAAAGAATATGTCAAAGTTACAAGACCAGATTTTTCCTCTGAGGTTCATGTCAGTTTTGTTGACTGTTCAAAGTACTTTTTATTCACCACATCTTCAAAAGTGACTCTATTTGATGCATTTAATACTCAATAGGCCCAGGGTGACTCATATATTGTAACAACTGTTTCATAATAAATTCTTTCCTTGTTCTTAAGCAGATATGAAGATGTTACACACAGGTGACAAGTTCTTTTGATCCCATGGGAGTATAAAACATCCTAAAGTTCAAAAAGAATTGTCATGAAGTATCTAACTTCTGCTTCCTAGAATCTGATAGTTATGGTTCAATCTTCTATTTTTAAATACTTTTTCTTCTAACCTTCAATACAGTATACATATTTATGTGTTGTTGAGAATTTGATTTAATCTATACATTTTATGGGAAAGACACCAACAGACAACCTTGGAGCTGTTTTATTCGTAGCATTATATAGCGAAAGTAAAAGATAAAAAACTGTTAAAAATGTAATGTGAGGACCCAATCAATGTACAAGTGCAGAACAGAAAGATGACTGTTGCTCTAACAGCTGTGTACAGATAATAGTTAAAAAATAGAACAAATTGATGAAATGTACAACACAGTACCATTTCACAGCAACAATGCCCAAGCTGTATGAGATCTTCTAGTGAAGTGAGAACTGCAGAGAATGAGATAGGGTAAGGATTTCAGAAACACCAGAACCCATTAAGTAAAAAATTAATAATGAAACAATGGAAGTCATGGTTCATCTCTTCAAATAAGGAGATGTCTTTGTGATTTTAGTAAATTATAGAAGAGATACATAACAAAAACACCTTTATTTATTGATCTTGCCAAACAAGAAAATATCACTAACTTGATCTCAGCTATCTTTACAATTTTTTGCCTTAAAATTTTTACTTTTCTTGCAAGAACCCCCATGCATTACAGTTGTTACGATGAAGATGATTAATCTCTGTTTTCCTGTTAAGCTCATTTGAGAGGAGAACAGTGTATGGGAAATACAATAGTAAAAGGAATATTTTTACAAGAATATTTCTAAATTTTAACCATATTTATATGGAGCAAATGACAGTACTATACATAGTTGCTTTATAATGTGTAATCATTTTTTATGAGAAAAAAAACATATATATTTGGAAAATGCACAGATATAATAGCTTTGCCCTGTACCACAATTATTCTCTATTAAAAACAACAGCAAGAACAAAATTCATATTTGTTTGTAGTGTATGCAAAACAGAGGGGAAAGAAAATTATTAAATATAAGTGGGTTAACTGATAGACATGGATCTGGATGTAGGTAATGCAAGCTTGTCCCTGGTCTTTCCATTCTTACATCTGCTTTGTAGGAAGAAGAGGTGTCCACATCTAATGTTCACCTCTGAAACAGAAGGATGTTATGTCTTTAAAAGAAAAAGTTCAATCCACTTTGTGGAAGAGTGTTGTCCTCTTCATCCACAAGATAAATTGCATTGGATCATTCAGCATGGGAGTCTGCATACTTATTGTCAGACGAGTGGAGTAGAAATAACAAATTAAAAATGCAGCTAACATTTTGTCATCATTTAACTTCCACTTATTTTATGTGTTTTCTCCTAAACCAGTCACTTTTAGTGAACACTGGTAAAGTCAATATATAGCTGCCGCAGGTGCAGTAAGTACACTTAAAAATGCTTAGAAGTCCATCTAATTCACCATTTCTGAAAATTTTATATGAAAAAAAGATAACAAAGTTAAAAGAAGTGGGGAATGAAATTCAAAACTGATGCAGTGTAACCAAAGACAGACTTTTTTTTTTACAGTAAAATTATGAGTTTAATAATGCTTGTATTTTGTTTTGTTCTTAAAATATCTTCAGTGAGGTTTTAAATTATAATTTACATAACAGTAGTGTCTTTTAGCCAAAACTGAATCAGGGCTTTGCTTTTCATGCATCATACATAATAATAAGCAAACTTTGTACTCAAGATCTGACTGGTAGGAGGAATAATATTACTCCAATTTTTCCAGTGAAGTCTTTGGGCACTAAGGCATCAAGTAGCTCAGTCACAACCACATTTAGAAGTTAGAAAAATTGTCAGGATCAGTCATCTCCTCTTTCTGACTCACATTTCCATCCATAAGAGAACATTATTTTGCTTGATTCATCTATGATTAACTACTTTGTATTAGGCCTTAAATGCTTCAGATTAAACTTCAAACTTCAGTCAGATTCTTTGAAGTCACTGTTATAAGTAATTTGTTTATGTGGGGATTGCCTGCTATGGAAGACTTTTAGAAGTACTTAGCGCATATACTTCAGAGATAAAGAATTCAAAGGAAATAAACCCAACTTTCTATGATTTCTAAGAGCCTTTGGTATAACCTGTAGTACAAATAATTACAAAGATTTTAGCACAGACAAATAGAAAATTGATTAACCTTTCCAACACAGATATTTTTTTCAAAGAAAAACTCTACTATTGAGAAAAAACAAAAGCAAATGGAATTTATTTACATACCTGCTGGATACATAGGAATTTATCTTACGTACCTTTAAGCAAAATTTAAAATATACAGAGTATATGGAACAGCATAATATATTTCTCACTGCATTCATGTTTCAGATGTCATCAGCCACAAAGCATGACACCTGGTGCACGTATGCATTTGCATTGCCATCCCAAACTTTCTCTTCCAACCTCCTCCTCCCCCCACACCACTGGTAATTTGGGATACCATCCTTCAGAAATTACTTCTATATTTTCAAAAATCCTTTTTGTACTCCTGGCCTTAGTGATATATCTGCAACCAGGTTTCACATAGTCCATTTAGATCATGAACCTTATCATTTGCAACCACATGATTCCTTCAGAGTGCCTCAGTTATTCTGAAAAAATATATGCTTCTTTATGGATATTAATTGTATTTTCTCATGTGAGGAACTGCTTAGAACTACAGTTACCCTTTGCATGTACAATAGTATATTTATATTCTGAGAGCTGTTTATACAGCTCATTCATGGAGTCAATTTGAAATAGAGTAATTTTGTACTGCGTTTGTAAGCGATTCCATTATGAAACCAGGAAAATTCATAGTGCATATATTTCTTAATGTGAAAAATATCTCTTAATTCTTTAACACGTTTAAATATTTGCTCCAATATTATTTCAATATTTATGTTAAGATGCTTGTATATATGTAAATCTGATTATATGAAGAATGTGTTTTGAAATGAACTAAACTGTCAGAAAGTTTTAAGTTTCTTCAGTGGGTGAGAGGATTTTATTATAATTTTGTTTAGCGTCAACATTTGTGCATAATGGACGTGTTCCCATTGGAAGGAAAGGCACCACTCCTTCTTCCTCCTTGCCTTCAGCCCAGTACCCCCAGGGCTTGGATTTTGTCCCTGTACATGCACAGACCTTGTGATCTAGGGGCAGAAGTTTTGAAAGTCCTGCTCCTGCTAGCAGGCATGCACTACCTCAACAGTGGGGGTTGCTTTCACATCAGGGTACCTGTGTTCTCTACTTTGTCTTGAAGGCCAGCTGCAAGCTACTCTTGCTGTTTGCCAGGCTTGTACTTCCCTCTTACCAGCACTCTGGTGGCCCAAAGGCTTGTTCCCAGCTAGGGCTGGAGAAGAAGGGCATCCTGACCCAACAAACTAGTAGAGGAGTCAAAGGAAATCAAACAACAAGAACCACCTGGCCTTCAGACATCATCTAGTAATTTCCCATCCCCTTTACACCTGTCATGGTTTCATACATTAAAAAAAAAATCGTATTTATCTTATTTTGATTGCTGAAGCTAACATATGCATAAGCTCACAAGTTGAGAGACTTACAGGGACTGAGCTCTTTGTCCTCAGTAGCAGCAAAAAGCCATGTATGGACAGCCTCATTTACATTAATTATCATGTTACTTCACCATCACTTTAATTGCTGCTTTTTATTGCTTCAGCTGGTATTTAGTGGATCATTTATGCCATTGCTAGATTTGCTATTGATCAAAGACATATGGTGTAGAAATCCTATCTGAACAATTCTTCTCACTCATTAGCTAGCTAAGTGTCATTAGCTCACAATCACTCAGAAAACGGAGAGTTGCTATGCCACTACCAGTAAATCCCAGTTATCACATGTCTTCCCAATACTCTGGTTTAGACTCCAATAATGCAATAGCAGTTACCATTCTCCATCCCAGGAGAAGCTGCTCCTACAATCACAGGCATTCTTTGTAGACTTTGTGAGTTTTAAAAAACATACTGCTGAGTCTAATCAGATTTTTTTAAGCTGCAGAGATATTTCTGCTTGAAATTCTGACATAACTATTTTTTCAGTATGTTTTCAACATGCTTTGTTTTGGTCTCAAAGTACATGAAAGGCATTTAAAAACTTGCAAAGGCTCTCAAGTTTTCTAGGACACATTTGTGTTTACAGAAAGCCTATGAGTTACAAAGACTTTGACTTAAGGATTTAGACATTCCATCTGAAATTCCTATTCTAGCTTCTGGAAGAGGATACCTGGAAATCAATGGAACTAACTGAATTAGTGGCAATGGTATGAAGAAAAGTCAGGTTTCACAGGTCATCCTCAAACCTCTAGTAGTCAGCAGAGACAATGTAAATCTGACATCCCAAACTATGACAAGCAGAGGCAAGAAAAAAAAAAAGATTTCTGTAGATTTCAAAAGGGAATGGTAATGCAAATCTCATTTCTGAATAAGAAAAAATTATATTAGGAAGAGAAAGAATGATGTCATAGGAGAGGATAAGTTACTTTTCATCAGAGTAGGACTCTGCAAGAAGTCATTTTAGGTGTCTATCTCACCTATGAACAATCTCTTACCTAAATGGGTGTTTCTGTGCTATTATGTTTGGCCCACAAGACAGATGAAAAGCAACCCACTGTTTGTCTGGTTGCATACCTGATGTGGAATTTGTGGATTTTTCTTGTATAATTGAAAATTAATATTTTACTTTTTTTTTTTGGTCTGTTTTGTTATGTTTTTCCTCACAGAGAAATTAAATATATTTTTGTATTTCTAAAGCCACTATAATTTTTGAATGCTTATGCATGGGAAAACTATTTCTAAAGAAGACTTTATAGCCACATTGCAAATAATGGCAGCAGAGTGCTGTGTCAGGACTTCCTCCATGCGCTTTGGAACATGGTTTAGCAGTAAGCAAAAGGTCCTTTTCAACCCAAGTGATTTTATGAATGAAACACCCAAGATTGATGGGCTGAGGACAATTCTGAAGTACTGTAGGGAAAGCTGCTTTCACATACCGCTATATTGTTATATTTCTGCTTTTTTAGTGGAAAGCTGTAATTTTGATATTTTTAAAAATCTATGATAAATGTAAGTAATAATGATAATAAATAAAAACCCTCCAAGAAATAATATTTAAAATAACAGTTGTCCAAAGAACCTTCTTACCCATGATTTTAATGAACAACAAAGAGCATACTTTCATGTGAGACAAAAGAAAAGGGAAGAATGCTCCAGGATCAGAGTTTTGGCAAGCTATTATTTTGGCGTATTAAGTTGCCAGAAGTATGTAGAAGACCAGATGGCTCTTCTGTTTAAGGAAACTAAGAGAAGAGTCTGGCAGTCAGTTCAGGGATCTGATTCCTATCTGCATAACTAAATGAGCTTTTAGAAATGAAAGAAAGAAAAAAATAAAAACTTTTTAAAGGAAATGCTTCTAAAGAAATAATGGTCTTTCACCCTGAGAAGGATGTGCATGAAGGAGAAGACAGAAGACTTTTTTCTTCCATTTGCTTTTGCTGTCACACATAAAGGATATGACTACTTTTATTTTTTATTGACTGGAAGTAAAATACTGCTTCAAAAAATCAGATGACAGTGTTTGGTCCACTTGCTGTATTTGGTGGTGCCAGCAGGAAGACAAGAGAGACTCAGCTAAACAGTGAGATTTCTGGGACAGAAAGTCTACATTGACACTATTCAGTGCTTTCTTTGTGTATTAGATATAAATTTCTTTTCAGTTAAAAATTGACCTGATTCAGAAAAGTAGGAGATGGGTGACAATCCAGTGTATACAGGCACTTTTTAAAAATCACATGATTTGGTTAATGTTAACTTTCAGAATTATATTTATTAGTGTAATCTGTGTATTTTGCTTCTGAAACATGTGGATTTATTAAGACAAAAATTCAAAGGGTAGTAAAACAGGAGGTAAACCAGCATAATATTTTATTCACAATGACATGTGGAATGGCTCTTGAACTACGTGGGTCACAGACTTGATGCACAACAGAACATTTCAAATACCATGTATTTATTGACATGCTGAATTATGCAAGATTAGTCATTCTCTTTCATGAGGAGGAATGAAATGAAATAAAAGTTTAAATTCTCATGTTATTCTGCTTCTAAAAGAATAGGCATTATTGCCTCTCTGTCTCAATCTGGATTTCATACAGTTTGATTTGCAATGACAGTTGACATTGTCATATTTGCTTTATTACATCTTCCACAATTTCTGTGTCATCATCATAGCTTTATGTATTATCTAAGCAAGCATCAAAGCTAGGCGAAAAACACATATACATTATTGTTAACTTTCACACTTATCCTTGAATAGACAGGTTAAATCACATCTGTCATTTTAGTTTCCACACTACTTACATGATAAAAATTAGTGAATAGATTTTATGAGGCCAGAGAACATCACAACAACCATTTAGCTTGATCCTGACCAAAAAATACCACAGGATTTTGTGAGGTTGCACATTTAAATCACTAACACTGAGCCACCACATATTTTTTCACAGACCATTCAGACTTAAGGCAATAAAGAATGAGAATGATTTTGAGTGCACTTCCTATGACTTAACAATATAATGATAAAACCAGCATAAAGCACTGGAATTTTTAAAAAGGCACATCTAGTCTGAACTTCTATAGATTTCATGCTTAAGCTGACAACTTTAGAAAGCTGAGTAGTGTCTCCCCATTTAGATACTAGATGACTTTCTTCTAGCTTGATAAAAAGCTTTCTTTACCTCAAACAGTTAGGCAGCAACTGTCCAGAAGCAACAAGAGAAGTGCTGCTCCCAAGGGAGGAGTGGGAGTGTGGAAGCGTGGTCCGGGACAAACAAGGTGGACCAGATCAAAGCACTCCCTGTCAGGGTACAGTTCCACGGAAGAGCAGACCAGTGCAGTGTCAGCAGTGAATCTGCAAGCAGAGAAGCCATCACCAGACATATGTGAGGTGAGGAGTGGGGTCAAAGGTCATCCTGGGGTAAACAGTCAGGATGCCAGCATGAGCAGAAGAAGGGCTGAGCTTGAGGACACGTATTGAAGGACTCAGGCTGGTGCTTAGTACTCAGACCTGAACTTAACTGGAACTCCTGGATGCAGGGGCAGAGATGTATGTATGGAATGTATACATGTATCTGTTTATAAAGGTGTTCAAGGGAAGTCAATTTGACCTACTGTGACTTTTCCATGCAGTCAAGGACTTGACTTTCAGCTTCTCTGACTGCTTTTGTCACTATCTTCTAACTGTTATTCAGTTCTCTGAAGTTTAGACAACAGAAGTGGATGCTGCATTTTGGTATGATCTCATTAACCCTATGTTAAGTTTACATTGTCTTGTTGCATACTCCTCTGCCAACATACAAAAATTAAATATGCAGTCTCACAGCTACTATGAAAGCTGATAAATGTTCAGTACCCATATGAACATGAATTTCTAACATTTTTCTGATGCACAGATTGTAAGGCTATATATGCAATTTGGGTTCCTAACTGTATGTGTGATCATTTAAAAACTTTAATAAAACATGTGTGTGATCCTTCTATTTATTTACAATCCCTTCATCTAACATCTTGTTTCTTATTTACAAACATAATATGTGAACCAAGTACTATTTACTATGGAATTCTAATATGCCTTTTGAAAATTTTTTTTTTGGATTCATACTTAGCACAGAACTTATTTGGTACAAGAAATATGACACATTGTGCTAGGTTTATGACTTGCTGGTAACTTAAGAAGAGGCATTTGTATTTATCTGATCAGCAAACAGTTCTTTTTCCACTGGCAAAGGCAGTACATCCGGTGGAAGATAAAGATGAAGGAGCATCCTCAATTCAGCTTTAAGACTTAAAATCAACTCCAACAAGAGAAAGTGATAAAATCATGCTAGCAAAAACCCCATGTTGGGGCTTCTGGAAGCTGGAGAAAGCTGCGAGGCTCGGCCGGGCCCCGGCAGCCCTGGGAGGCAGTGCCCGGTGAGGGTGCGTCGGGCGGATCCTCTACTCCCGGCGGCAGATTGAAAACAACGGCGAACTTACCAACGACCCCACGCCAACTTCCCACAGGTGAAAGGGGCCTTTCAAGGGCGGAAACAAGCGGGGAGTGGGCGCTGCCTGTAATTAACAAGGGCGGTGGCATCGGCTGTGAGGAGTTAATGATGGTCTTCTCCCGGGCGGAGACTGTGCTCTCATCTCCAGCCAGAAAAGCTGCGGGAGCGCAGAGAGAGCTGGCACAGAGAAGTGTCGCTGTCGGAGCCTCTCACTGCTACCAAGGGGCAGCTCTGAGGGGCTGCCTGCGCTGTGAGAAGGGGATCCATCTGCTCAACTTGGTAGCCGGGCTTCGTGAAGAGGTGGAAAGTCTGGAGGCTGTCCTGAGGCGTACCAGACCCCTGAGAAAGTCAAGATGTAAAAGGAATGTGCCTTGGTTGATGTGGACTGGGTTAGGGACCAATTAAGCAATCTTGACATTCACAAATCCATGGGTCCCGATGGGATGCTCCCAAGGGTGCTGAGGGAGCTGGAGGAAGTCATTGTGAGACCCCTCTCTATCGTCTTTGATAAATCATTGGTAACAGAAGATGTGTCTGAGGACTGGAGGAAAGCCTGGAACAGGCTGCTCAGAGAGGTTGTGAAGTCTCCTCTGGAGACATTCAAAACCCACCTGGATGCATTCCTGTATGACCTAATCTAGGTGTTCCTGCTCTGGCAGGGGGATTGGACTAGATGATCTCTTGGGGTCCCTGCCAATCCCTGACATTCTGGGATTCTGTGAAAACACATGAAAAGTTTGTTTACTCTTATGCATACATTAACTGAAATGGATATTTGTTGCTCAGTAACTTTCTTTTTACAGTTTTAACAAACAAAGGAAAATATGAAGCATGTGGAGGCAAGAGGCAGGCATGTGTTACCTGATGCTTAGTTCAGCCAGGGTTAGGAAGCCAGTAGTGAAAGCCAGTATTTCCCTCACCCTTTCTCCATGCTTTGTTCTGCCAGCTTCAGCAAGAACTCATTTCAGCTACAGTCTAATTTGAATCAACTTACAAAAAATCAGGTGTTTAGACTTAGTACCTCTAATACTTTCAGAATGATAAATAATTATATGTTTCCAGATCAATTATTTTAAGTGAGAACAATATTACCTTATTATCAGGCATCAAACATATATGCTTGCTACTTGTTTTTTTTCAAGAGCTCTCGAGTGTGACTACAGCAACACACATAGACAAGTTCACTGGACTAATTAGCAATTGGTAATGAAGAGAAAATATTGACTAGAGCTTTCTTGCATGTAAGCTGATATGTTGGTGGCTGAAAAGACACTCTTGTTTCTACTGAGTATTAATTTCTCTCCAAGATACTTTAATACTTCAATATACAAGTATTTGAGTTGGCAGTTTAGGATTTCAGTGAACTTCTTGATAGACTTAACAAGATATCTTAATGCAATGAATACCTAATGTTTTTGAGTATTACATCAATTTTCAGGTGTAATGAAAAATGTAAGCAGTCTTACTGGGGCAATATAATAACTGCATTTAGTGAAATATGTAAAGAATGTTACGTTTTGTGGAAATCTTGGGATTTTTTTCAGATTTTTAAAATGAAAAAATAAGAATTAATTTGATACTTCTTTCCAGACTAATGGAAAGTCTAGCACATGATAGCAAACAAAGATGAGATGTGGCTTATTTTAACAAAAAATTTTTTTGTATTTTATTACAGTCTAATTTCTCACACAATATCCAGTTCCCTGAAAAATCTAAAACTCTATAACTGCTTAGTAAGCTCATGTGTAGCTGACAATTTAACTGTTCAAAGCTCAAGAATGTTTCACTTACCTAGAGTTTAGTTTTTAATTTCTCTTCCGTGAAGCAGCTCTAATACTGAAATAGTTAGACTGTAAATTATGAAGCTCAGACTTCATAATTTAGTTTAGACTGTATATGTAACCCACGTATTGCTAGAAGAGGGTCAGAGAAGTAACAAGTGAAATTCTGCTATGACATATGGATATCTGTCCTAGTAAAGTCTTTCTTCTATTCCTGTTTTCCCATGTTGAGAAAGAGCCAAGACAATAAGAGAGCAACTTAATTCTTATTTTTAACATCTTAATTTTTATTTTTAAAGTAAGTTCAATTTGAAAATATCTCAGTGTTCCTGAAATAGGGATTTGAAATAGCTAGGCCCTGAAAGGGAGGGAAATGATTGAAAAGTTAGTCACAGAAAGTGAAGATGTTCTTAAATGTTAGTTAAATCATGCAATTGGTATGTAAATGCTGCTTAGCTCAGTCCTTGAGTCAGCTCCTTGTTCCTCAAAATTAAGATATTAAGTCTAGCCAGCCAGTAGATAAAGGTGAAAGCAGACTGTGATGACAGCTTGCACCAGGCGGTGGCGGCTTTCTGTGCCAGAGGAGGAGACCTGGGAGATTTGATTTCCTAGATAATAATAATACATACACTAGAGGGATATAAATTTTGAACAATTTTTTTCTTGGTACATGCTTAAGGATGGAGTAAGCTCCTGCATGTCCAGCACTGCAATAAAGAATATCTGCTTAGTAGTCATTGGACTACTGAGTCATCTTTCTTGGGACCACTCAACACACTAGATAACTCATATCTAGTGAAGTTGCACTAAATAATATTGATAAAACTGATACAATTTCATACAGTCATAGGGTTGGAAGGAACCTTCAAAGGCCATTCGGTCCAACCCCCCTGCAGTGAGCAGAGTAATCCTGCACTTAATGGGGTTGCTCAGAGCCTCATCAAGCCTGATCTTGAGCATCTCCGGCGATGGGGCATCCACCATCTCTCTGGACAACCTGTTCCAGTGCCTCACCATCCTCGTGGTGAGGAACTTCTTCCTGATGTCTAATCTAAACCTACCCTTTTCTAGTATAAAACCATTGCCACTTGTCCTATTGCAAAGTTTGGTTCTGCTTCATTATAATTTTTGAAGAAAACTGTAATTCTACTCTCAATAAAACTTAATGAGAGAAAAATCTTGAATTTTCTGTTATTATGTACTTTATTTCTGTGTACTTCTTAGAGTTGTGGGTTTGTTTTTTTCTTAATTTGATCCTAACTAAATAAAAGAATTTACCAAAATGCAGCTGAAGACAGAAATGTAAAAGGAAGTTTAAAGTACATTCTAACTTTCCAACAAAAAAAATCTCTAGCTAATGTTAGTGAAGAAGCAGTCTGTGACAGACAATAGTTTGTGTCTAACTATGTGTATGAGGAATGTATAGCTACAGGCAAGACAGTGTCAGCAATGGTGCCTGGGGACAACAATGAATCACAAAGAAAAGAATCTGAAAGAGAGGAAGGCACAAATTGTGTACTTGTGGCTCAGAGGCAGCAGTCAGCCAACAGCAGTGTTTAATTCCTTTTCATACAAGGCAGAAGAAAATGAAACATTCCACAACCACTTTCTCCTTATAGAAAGATTCATCTTAGCAAAGAGAGCAAGCAAGAAGAGAGAAAACGGATGTGTTTCTACCATGTCTTATGTTAATGCACAGGCCCCACACTATCAGTAGCAAATGTTTTTGAAATGTAGATTTTTCTAAACAAGACAATAGGTTAGAAAGCAGTCTTCCTTAAAAAAAAAATAAAGCAACATTAGTGCAATAGATGTGATCTTCTAAATTTCATAAACTGTAAGCATGTTGCTGGTAATTTTTGAGTACCTCTCTCTCTTACAGTGGACATCATTACTTTTTCTGAAAAGAATGTGCTTAAAATCAGTAAGTTACCTATGGCCATCTTTTATATACTGATATATGACACACTTGCTTTTTGTTCTTGTAACATTCAAAGAGTTTCTGAGAAACTTTAGGTGAGCATACACCAAATTAAAGGCATGTCTTCAAGTATTATATTAATGGGTTTGTTTTTATTGTTGATGTGAGCAGCCATGAAGGTGGCCTGGTTAGAAGTGGAAAAGTACTGAGTGAAAGAAAATGTCTGTTGGAAAATACTGACAGAGAAATTATTTCCAGCCTGGAACTGTCATCTTGGGAACTAGGCTTGGGAGCCTTATAACTAGACACATCCTGAGATAGATACCACTGATATTCACAAAAAAAAGACACTGAAACAAAAACTTATAATCTGAAAAGGTGGAAAACAATCTGGAGAAATAAAACTGCTCTGAAAACAGCAGAAAAGATCACCATCATGACTGTTACACATGAAAAATTAAAAATTAACAGCATCAATTGACACTTAAAGCAGTGTCTTTATCCCCCCTTTGTCTCCATATTATCAAAAATTTTAAATTTTTATTCAAAAGGAACTCCCCATGCTGACTCCACCTTTCCTTTCCTAATCAGGTGCAATTCTCCTGATGAACTTTCTAGGAGATCTTGGGCTCCCACTGTGTACTCCTGGGTGACTCCAGATGCTTGTCTTTTGTTTTATTAGACTCTACCATTGGGTTTAGTTTCTCCACCTATGTCTGGAACGATTGGATCTTGTTGAGGAATGGCTCAGAGAATGAGGACATGGATCGCTTGAGCAGTTGACCAACCAGGCAATTGAGGATGAGTCTGCAGTGTTGTCTCATTCCATTCTCATCAGGATCTTCCTTGGGGGTCAGTTTATCTTCCCTTTTTGAGTGGTTTGCCCTGTTCTGAAATATGTCTAATTGATGATTACACATGTTTATATCACTGACAATTTATAATAGTTTGAAATATATTTATATATGAATTTTATTAATCTGAGGTATACTTGCTAATAGTGATTTTTGTGATATCTTTCTTGATAGTGGTGATTCATTGCTATTTGTGGTAATCTGTAAGAAAACAGAGAAATTTAGAGGAGAAAGGGTCTGTGTCATTATATTGTACAGAGTTCTGTGAACCATTCATCACACTCTCTGTACATCTGCAGAACAGGTAATACTTTAAGTCACAAGAATCATTAAAGTCAATGGATTCAAGCTTAATTTTTTAAAAAATGGACCAAACTAAAATGAGCAATTGCATCAGTACAATCACACTGAATATGCACAAGGAGCAACTGAAACAAAGATGTGCTATCTTCTTTGAGGTGTAAGAAGTCGGGAGGCTTATCATTTTTACATCAACTGCTTCACAAGAATAGTGATGAATATAAGCAATTTTAATACAATATTTGGTTATTTAAAAACAGGAATAGGATTGAGGTAGTTAATGGGATAAGTTCTGGAAATGATTAACTGAAGATAGAAAGAAAAGAGGATTACCTATTTTCCTATCTATACAGACACCTAAACCTAAAGCAGATAAAAAAATACCTCAACCAGATCAGCTAGATTTCAAACTACCTTTTGTTGTGCCAGACAGCAAGAAAGGATTTTTGAAGTATACCAATAGCAAGAGAAAGTTCAAGGAAAACATTTGGCTGATACTTGATGACGATGGTCATTATTTACTGCAGTATTTAATACCTATTGTAGACCCTGTGCTGTCTGAGTCTCTGAGTTGGAGGACTGCAACTACATAAACAGTGAATGTCCATTTGTGGACATAAAAATTTTAAGTTTCCAGCTGTATTAGTTGAATCAGTCCACGGGGCCTGGTGAGATTCATTCCATAATTTAATTCTCATTTACAAGGGAAGAATAGAATAGAATAAGAAGAATGTCTCTTAAATCTGAAAAAACATGAAACTTGCTCTTTTTGTTCTGTCTCCTCCTTGATAGATTCCATTTTCATTCTCTCTTTCTTGTAAAAAGCAGCCTAAAATAGTTTAGGATTACATACTTCACTATGCAGAAGTACTAGAACTATCCTTTGTGAATCTTTCATTGTGATGTTAGCAGTCCTTGCAGTTTAATTATATGCAGAGTATCTGCTATTAGTTAATATAATGCTTCAAGTTATATTGGAAATAATACTCTATAACCTTTACTTTGACCAGTACTTGAACTATTCTTGTACTACAATTTCCACGAATGCTGTTATTTACACTGTTTCATTGTTACTTAAAATTTCCAGTCTGCTTGTAATAGGTTGTGAGAGTGTATAACAAAGCTTTCCTTCTATCTCAGAAGAAATTTCAGTGCAAGCTGAGAGCCACTCTGTATGAATAAAATACTGTGAGTGAATCAATGAAAAATCCCCCAGGATAATATGTAACATCTCTTATTTAACTTCAGTTTATACTACATTAAATTTCACTGGCATTGGCTGAGTTAGCCACTATAATTCCATTTACAGTTAAAAAATAACTTCAAAGATATGCATACACTAGTGTAGAACATAATTCAAATTCAATATACAGTGTATCTTTTCTAAGCCTTGCTTACAGTAGAAATATAATCCAACTTAAGAGAATGCAGTATGATCGATAAAGATCATGCATGTAGCTTCTCCTGAAGATATGAAGTCCTAAAAGGAATTTCAGCAACTTTGTGTAATTAATTCATTACATGATTAAATGAATATAAATCTAACTTATTTTATGATCTATATTATTATTTTACATTTTTGGATATCAAATATAAGCATGCAATAGCCACGTGAAGCTAATTGTTGATTTCATTTGTTAGGACTAGAATACATTTAATTTTCTTCATTGCAGCTATATAATGCTCCATTTTTGATTGGTGACCAAAAGATTCTTGATAACACACTGTTTTAGTTCTTGCTGCACAATGCTTACGTACTTCCCTGTTTCTCACAATGCATCCTCAGGCTGGGAATGCACAAGAAATTGGGAAGGACCACTGCTAAACCTGAAATGACATATGACATTGTGCTCAGCAATAGAATTTGAGGAAAAAATTGAGGAAGGCAGTGATATTCTGAATATTCTGACATCTGTTTTCCAAAATAACTGCTACTTGTGATGAAACTCCATTTTCCTTGAAATGGCTGCACATCTGCCTGCTGATGGGAGGTAGCAAATGAATTTCTTATTCTTTTTTCCTCGCATCTGCAGCTTTATCTTTACCCTTTAATCTGTCTTTATCTCAGTCTATGAATTTTCTCACTTTTAACCTTCTGATTCTCTTCCTTATTCTGCTAAGGGGGAAAAGCGTGAGAGGCTGCATGTTGCTTAGCTGCCCACCGGGGTTAACAAACTACAATCCTTTTAGGCATTCATTGTGAGTCTTGAAGGGTTTGAGATAATGACAGATATGAGTATGATAAACTGAATTCATAGCTGTTATTTCTGTTAGGCTATTAATTGTCAGGGTCCTGTGCTTACCATAGGGTTTTCTTGCTCTATTGTATGTTAGAGTATAGTGATTGCTAGTGGTTGTATTTGCTGTTTACTGTATCACTTATCATCTTGCTCTGCTGTATTTGGAAACACTTCGATTACAGAAATGGCCATGTGCCTGAGCTTGCATATCACCAGGGCATTGTTGCTGTTCCTGTACTGCAGAAA
The DNA here is from genome assembly GCA_013400935.1 of Turnix velox. Classification (NCBI taxonomy): domain Eukaryota; kingdom Metazoa; phylum Chordata; class Aves; order Charadriiformes; family Turnicidae; genus Turnix; species Turnix velox. Next base: position 133,729 of record VZTY01010764.1, on the reverse strand, counting down.
CTCTAGTGTCAAAGTCAAATGACCTGTGACCTATGGATAAGTCCACATGGGAACAGGGACACCAGTAAGCATCTGGGGCTGTGGATATGTCCATTTTGAAATAACCCAATGTACAGTCTTATATTGCCTTCCCAAGTAATTGTTAGTGTCCTGGTTTGAGGTAAAATAGGGTAAATTTTCTAGTTTGTAACTTCACTTTTCAGCTAGGCCTCTTCTGTCTGACTAAACTCTGAAATTAACTGCACATATCTCCGATACTGTTCACTCCCAGACTAATAAGACCAGGGAATGGTATGCAAGAAGCTCCTATTTTCAATATTCACAACGTGAATCAATGTGGTCGATGGTTTGTCACCCACCACCGGGGGGGCTGGAAACGGAAAGACATAGAGAAGTCCCACCTGCAAGGAGGAGTGGACAGGGCAGGTGACCCAAAATTGACCAACAGGAGTATTCCATCCCATCTGCCCCATGCTCAGTATAAAACTGAGGGATCGAGGGGTCAGCCCTTCCTGTGCACCTCTCTTTGCCCTTCTCAGGCCCGTGGCCTCTTGGCCTCTGGCCCTTCCCTTCATCCTT